>PVLD010002801.1:0-124254 GCA_004027595.1 Dinomys branickii
CGATACATGTGCAGGCAACGTATTGTATCACTGGTGTAAGAACCTGAGGGTGGGAATATAAACTAAGAGACATGAAGGAAATCTGTTCAAAAACAAAGAACAGATGGGACGAGGGAAAGGAGAAAAGAAAGAGACAAAAATGTATGTATGTATATATGAATATACATATATGCAGGAGGGCTAACATGGTTCTACTATTATATTATATCACTTAATGCTAAGGAATAATTGATGACGGGTTAGGTGATCAGTCTTGTATGTCTATATGTGTTATCCTGAACACACACTTCGAAGATATCAATATGCAAAGCAGCAACTATTAGTGGTTTTTTTTTTTTGTTGTTGTTGTTGTTTGCCTGTTTTGTTTTCTGTCTTTGGATTTTTGGTTTTTGTGTTTTTCTGTTGTTGAGAGGATTAATGGTCTGACCAATTTTGCATGTCTGTATATGGGTTCATATATTTACACTTTGAAGATATCAATGGATAAAGCAATAACCACTGTTGAGATCATGTCACCTTGTCTGTAGATCAGTTGTGATTGTACTATTTTTTATGCTAATTGGTGTCTGTTTGTTAATATGTTTTTGTACTTTTATTTTTTTAAAAATAAAAAAAAATAGATGTGCATGTGTAGGTATGTGTGGAAACATGCACATAAATATGCAGGAGTGTGCTTGCATGTACATGTGGAGGATGTAGTGTGTGTATGTATGTAATATATAGGTGTATACTTTTGCACTGATACACAAGATCAGTGTGTACCCATGCCCAAACTGGGAAGACAGCACAAGCCAAATTAAATAAGAAGCTGAGACTAGAGGGCTCCCAGCCAGCTTTGGCACAGAAGCCTGGAGGGAGTACTACAGGGCAGAAGTTAAAAAAGAAGCTGCCTGACTTCTGGGCTGTTATTTGGCACCTTGCACCAGTGTTATATTTTAGAAGAGAGGAGAATGGAATCTTCATAAGGGGATTAAAAAATATGGCAGAGATTCAGGAAATGCATTCTAATAACTATTCTAATATTCATAGATTAGGAGATGAAACATTCACTAAAAAATACAAACACTACTGGATGCTTTCTAAAACACTATTAACGTGTATGTGTGTGTGTGTGTGTGTGTGTATACACACACACACACACACATATATAGAATACATAAGAGGTGAGCAAAATATGGTGAATGTACAAGCTTAAAAAATTTTTACAGCAAAATATACATTGCCAAGAATGATGGGCCAAGCATGTTTGAAGTGAAGGAGACTATTTTCAAGGGGATTAATGGCAATAAGTCTTCTACTGTAATGACTTTTAAAAATTTTAATATTGAACTTTTTATCACTCCTCATATACATACTGGGAAAAGCACAAACTGTGTGAGGCTGTCTAGCAGGGAATATTTGTGGATGCTTAGGAGGCTTCATATAGACAATCAGAAGCATCCAACAAGAGGACACTAAAATCCACATCTAGGGTGATCGTGGCATTTAAGGAGAGAATTATGTACATGCTAACACATATTGGTATTTGCTAAAGGAAACATCCTCTCATTTTAGAGCACATAAATTATTTTCTTCACTAAACTCCTGCTGTGGTAGAACACTTAAAAATGCATTGTAATTTGGTGTCTAGATTCATGTTTTATTCCATATTCAGAAAAGCCTTCTTAGTTACGGCTTTTGTTTCCTTTTGGTGTTTCAACCTTGCCAGTAGCTCAGCTTGTATTTCTGAATAAGACCAACATGTGAACACACTACAAAACCAGTTTCTACACTAGAAGAGAAACAGGTACCAGGGTCATCAAAAAAGCTTCCTCCTCATAACTTAAAAAAAGCAAACTTTTAGAGATGAGAAGAGAAGGGATGATGGCATAAACAGAAACTTTTATAAAGTGACCAAGTACACAGCTATCTACTAGATGAAGACAAAAAATAATTTTAAGGAGAAAACTTGTTACACCATCTTAATGAGAAGATCCAGTAGAACTAGTTTGTTTTCCTGACACTTTTATACTCACATTTCTAAAATCAGGATTAAGGTCCTATTTGTACATTTAAATTTCCCCTAATTCCTTTTGTTGAAAAACTCTTCTCTTTGATGTCATCTTAAAATATTTTTTTCATGTAATAGAGAGTATGAGATGAAGATTTTTGAGTCATAATGACTTTTTGTCTTTCTTTTGTTGCTAAACCTATTTTTTGTACTCCATTAATTCACTAGCTAAGGCTTAGAAATGGCAGCGCAGCATCATTTGGGGGCTAATTAAGATCTGGTTGAATGGAGCTTAACCTACTTCATCCTGTCCTGGGGTAAGGATGAAGAAAGTTTAGCTTTTTTCATAGTTTTATTTTCAGATAATGAAGGCTCTGTTGACAAAGACAACACTGTTTTATGGATATAATAAAGGTTAAAAATAACTGAATTTGCACCACATATAAGATTTAAATAAAGGGCTGAAAAATAATCCGCACATCACTGCTAGACCAAGGCTCCATTGGTGGCAAAAAAAAAAAAAAAAAAAAGGAAACAAGAAAAAAGAGAGCAAAATGGTTAAGGACGGAGAGAAATATGGAGAAGGGGCCGCCATTTTGAGAGATGTCAACTTACATGTCCTTGATATTCAGATTTACCCTGCAAAGAGCAGGTGGCTGGGGAGGTCTAAGGAGCTGGCTGCAGTGTAGCTGCACACAACAGGGAATGGCTGACAGGGTGAGATGGAACAGACAAGGTGGAATGGAAACACTAGGGCCTGGCTGACTGTTTACAGATAGCATTGAAATTCTACCCGAGAGTTGGCACAGAGTAAAGAGTTGGTTTGAGGCAAAGAGTGATTGGCAATGCAGCTCTGGTAAAAGGGTAAGGGACAAAGAGACTGAAGTAACTATAGCAGAAATACTGGCTGAGAAGCCCAGGTCAAAAAGAGATAGAAAGATTGATCAGCCACCAAGTGCACAAATGCCAAGTTCTAGAAAGAAATGCTGCCAAATGACTGGTTTTCCAGGTGATGTATTTCAACTGGGATGAATGCCAGACTCTGCCTCACTCTCCCAGACCCCTGTGCTCAAAACACAATAGTCACCACTGTGACTTTCTTTTCTCTTTTTTCCTGAAGCTGGTTCCTTCTAATTTTACCTCCGAAATATTCCTAACCTGGATTTCCTCTTCTTCATAGGTAGTTGTAT
This sequence comes from Dinomys branickii, assembly GCA_004027595.1. Classification (NCBI taxonomy): domain Eukaryota; kingdom Metazoa; phylum Chordata; class Mammalia; order Rodentia; family Dinomyidae; genus Dinomys; species Dinomys branickii. Next base: position 3,181 of record PVLD010002801.1, read on the forward strand.
TAGGCTGCAGGTCAGTAACCAAAATCTGTTTTCAGATGTGAATCTGAATACTACCTTTGCCCCCTATTCATTGTGAGACTTGCCACTGGGTAATTCACCTCCCTGAGCCCATTTTCTCTCCTGCAACATCAGTATCTGACATTCTGGGTTTTCTCTGAGAGACAAATAAGACAGTCCATGGGAAATACCAAGCACAGTCTATGGCGCATGATAAATGCTAAGAATTGCCTATTCAACTCACAAATAGGTGGCAGCTATGTTGTCTTTACGCCCATTTAAGTTTAGATCTCCATCAGTTTTTGCATCAGGTTACTGCAGTGGCCACTTACCTATTCTATCGTCCAGCTTGTCTTCATCTTGAACCCATTTTCTATATTTGTGGGGCAGTGATCTCTATAATATTTGACCACATCATTCCTTTGCTGGAGATGCAATAGGGAAACACTTTCTCTCTGTTCTGAAAGGCCTGCTCCCCTGTCCCTCATAGGCCACTTCTGTTCTGCCTTTCCCAGAGATATTTGGTCCTCTGGGAAGAGATCTCCTGCTGCTCTCCTTTCCTGTGAGGCTTTACCTGCCTGCTGGCTCCCGCGGCCCTTTGACATGAGAGGACGACATCTCTGTTTACAGACACCTCCTCTCACGAGACTGGAAACTGCTTGAAAACAATACTGCTTCGCCACCTATGTAGTCAATAGCTAATACTAATGTATTCATTGAATATATGTGAATATGTGCTCAGGTACCTGTGTGCGTGTGCGTACATGCACACTCACCTATATATGAACACAACTGAACAAAATATGGCAGTGAGAACATTATTGATTATCACCTGAGAAGTTTAGGTTGAAGAGATATTAGAGTATAATCAGTTTCTCTTGCTTTTTCTTTTTTTCAGTTACCTACATTTTACATTCCTCCAGGGCTCACTTTCCCTGCTAGTAAATCTTTGAGGTTGTGATTGATTTAGAACAATTTACCTTAACTTACCCACAAATGTAGAACCCCACTGTCCTCATCTTTACACCATAGTTTTGTTATCTTTTCTAGAATTTACTTGGTAAGATGCGGACACTTGACTAAGTGGGACGAGTGGAATCAGTTGGTCTCTTTCGCCCTTGCTCTTACTTGCTGCCACACTCTGATTCATTCCTGAAAGTCAGAGCAAATTTCTTCCACACAGTGAATGTGAAACTTTGGGGTGATTATGGCCATGTTCTGCCTCATGTATGGCAGGCCAAGAACCCCTAAAAGGAGAGGAGTGGAGATCGAGGAAGATACACAAAGGCAAAATACCCTGGGACACAGAGATGGAGAGCATGTCCAGAATGTCACATTCCCATCCATTCTCTCTGTCCTGTTGCAAGAACAAGTGCCAATTAGAGGAGCGTTGTGGACAGCGACCCTCTTCTCTCCTGGCTCTGACTCAAGTCTTACTGTTCTAAATGGTGTGGACATTGGAGTTAAGTATATATTTATATTCTACAATGAATGCCCAGCTGTCAGGGAAGAGACAACATGTTTAGCATCCAAAATAGCCTGGATGCACTGAAGGGATTACATGAAATGAAATTCGAATGAGATAGATACAAAAAATTACACTTAGGAAAGGAAAAATAAATTCTATAAAAAGTAAATAGGAAAGTGCTGGGGAGAAAATTAGAGTAGAAAATCAAATAAGCTAGGGATCAGAGAAGACCACACAGTGAACTCTAGTTGGGAGAGACAAGACTACAAAACAGGAAAGAGAGTTGGTCAAGGACATATGACCATAGTGGGATAGGAAAGGGATCAGGGTCACCTCTCTGCTCCTCCTGAGCTTTCTCCTAGAGTTCTGGGAGCATTCTGGGGCTACACTTGGATCTGATGTCAACACCATCACACCAGATAGGACTGTCTTGGGTGGGAAGGAATGAATGTCACTTGTACATAAGCATCCCTGGGTAGAACTCAGGAATATGGTCAGATGAGTCTAAAATTGCAGTTGAGTTGCTTCGATTTACCAGGAGAAAAGGGGGAATGAGTTGGCGAAGAGCTGAATAGTGCCTGCTGTCTATATTGTGTAATTAATTCTCACAACGACTCTCTCTGAACTGAAAGGATATCTCTTATTTTGATAATACAATATATACATATCTAATATAATCTTGTTTGTCTGTCTTTTCTCCCTCGCTCCCTCATGTTCTTCTCTAAGGAAGGGAACATTCTTCAATTATGATTCTTTTTTCATGAATTCAGAGGTCATGCCGTCCTCGTGCCAGCTGCTTGGGCCAGAGAACACTGAGCACAACTCCATTTCTTTTTACTTTGGTAAACTGTTGCTCATGTTCTAAACTTTGACATGACTCTTAACCCCATTTGCCTATGTCATGGCAAGTCTCTGTCAATAAGAGCTACACGCAGACCCTTCTTAAAGTGGTGGCAGTTAATCTGCTGAAGAGATGGAAGCGCTCACGTGCTCCTATGGACAAGGAGCTTCCATCTGTTCCAGGAACCAACACTAATGCCTCATGAGACGTAGCAGTTATACTGACCAGGATCCTATGCAGTAATCAGTATTGGTTTTTAGGATTTCGACAGGCTTGCTATATACTAAAATTCACACTGCTATTATTAGTACACTGTAAAGCCACTTTGTTGAGGTATGACTGACATACCAAAAGCTTCACATATTTAATGTATACAAGTGGAGCAATTTGGGGATGAGTATACTTCTGTGAAACCATCATTTCAATCAACACCATAAACATATTCGCAAGGATTTCTTGGATACAGTGCCAAAAGCACAAGTGATAAAAGCAAAAATAGACAAGTGACATTACACTAAACTAAAAGCTTCTGTGCAGAAAAAAATAACAATCAACAAAATGAAAAGCAAGGGCTAATATCTAAAATATATATAAAACACAACTCAATAGAGAAAAACTAGACAAATAAAAACTCCTAATGACCTGATTAAAATTGAACAGAGGCACCAAATAGACATTTCTATCAAAAAAGATACAGAAATACAAAATTGGTACCTGATAATATGTTCAGTATCACTAATCATCAGGGAAATGTACATGGAAACCACAAGGAGGTATCACCTAATTTCTGGTAGGATAGCTATTGTTAAAAAGTAAGCTAAGTCTTGGAGGAGGATACGAAGAAAAGGAACATTTTATACACTTCGTGGGAATGTAAATTGATAGAACCATTAGGAAAGACAATACAGATGCTCCTAAAAAATTAAAAATGGAATTATCATTTGATCTGGTAATCCTTTCCCTGAGAGTATAACCAAAGGAATTAAAATCAGGAATTTGAATATGTATCTTCACTCTCTTGTTCACTGCAACCTTATCACAATAACAAAGATATAGAAGCAACCTAAATATCTATGTTGGAAGTTTGTTTGTTTTGTGGATACTTGGAAGTGAACTCAGGACCTCAGGCTTCCCAGGCAGATACTGTACCACTGAACTAAATTCCTGGCCCATATCTGTGTTGGATGAAGGTTAAAGGAGATGTGTTACATACTTACAATGCAATATTATTCTTCCATGAAAAGAAGGAAATCCTGTGATCTGTGACTATTGAGTGAATCTGGTAGACATCATGGTAAGTGAAATAAACCAGAAATTAAAAGATAAATAAGATCATACTTATTTGATATATCTAAACAGTCAAACTCAGAGAAGAAAAACACAGAATCTGGAGAGAGGGAAGGAGGGGGAAATATTAGTAAAAGATACAAAATTTCAGTTATGAACTTGTATATTTTTAACAACACTCTGATTACTCATCTATGTCAGTGTTTAGGGTGGTGCATAAGAAGCTCCTGGGGAGGCCAGGTGTGGTGGCACATGCCTGTAATCACAGCACTCAAGAGGCTGAGGCAGGAGGATCACTGTGAACTTGAGGCCAGCGTGGGATACATAGTGAGACCTTGTCTCAAACAAAAAACAGATAATAAATAAATGAGTAAAAGCACCTGGGAAAAAGAGGCTGATAAACTCCAGGGGAAGGTTAGGGTTTCCACACCTTTCCTCCCCACCACAGCTATAAAAAACAAAGCTTTATTGTTCACTCCCATTAGCTTTTGCATTCAGAAGTTAATTGCCAAACTTGACAAGTGGGTAGGAGGAGGCCAATAGCAGAACAAAAATAAGTGTAAGTAAAGAACATTCTGAATCTCCATCCTGAATCATCAAAGAAATAAAATAGGTGTGCTCTGATTCAAACCAATTATTCTAGAGTTTTGAAAATTACATTTATAAGAAATCAGGGGTTAATAATTACTCTGTTTTACCAGAAATGTCCATCCAAGCATGAGCTGATTTTAAGTGCATTTGAAATGCCCACCTAGTTTGAGCTCAGCAGAGTTCCATCCCTGCGCAGATGGAACATTAGAACCATGTTTGTAGAAAGTTAGTATGGGGTCCAGGTTTTCCCTTTCAACATTTTCCATTAAAAACATTAAAGTCTTTATGGCTCTTTCACTCCAGTTCACAAGAAGCTCGGGGTAGTAAAAGCACAGTAAGAGGTTTGTCCTTCTTCAGGTGTTTTCTGCAAACTCAAAGCAACACGTGGTTTCTTGACAGTGACGTACCTACTTCAAACTACTCCACCTCCGCCGTCAATAATGCCTGCCCCAGAACTGACTTGACATAATCAGCACACCCCGTCTCCGTCCACCTCTCTCACACTCCACCAGCCCTAACATATGCCTTTTTCCTACAACCCGAGGGGCTGCTCTTCAGCATTCGCAAGAAAAGCCTAGAAGACATCATATTCCTTTCAACATCAACTAGCACAGCCTGGAGAAAATGCACAAAAATTTAAAGTGCTCAAGTCAAAAGAGCTGATTCTTTCAACTCCAAAACACAGCGGCGTGAAGGAAAACCAGTTAACCCACACAAGGTTACTGCAGTTCAAAGTCACTTTGTGCAGTTTTGATTCAAAGCCTTCTTTGTCCTTGATTTTTCTGGCCTACACTGCCCTCTTCCTTCCTGTCTCTGCTGCTTCTCTGCTCAATCATGTACACATCTACTGGCATTTAACTCTTCTGTTTGAAAGTATTTTATCTTCCTAATGCAAATGACAGGAGAAGGCAGGACATTATTTCATCAGAGGCGTTTACTTTTCCCTGCATGGAATGGCTTCACCTCAAGTACTAACTTTTGTATTGCAGGCTTGGTATTAAATGAATGAGTACAGACAGCTTTTGTTAGTTAAGATATGTTAGGTTATAGTGCTTAGAAATATAAGATTGTTAAAGTTAAAAGTGTAGGCTAAAATTACATCCAGAGAAATTATCTGCGGTGACAATAAAAATCATCTGTCTAGACAGGGACCAGACTGCGGATACGACTGAGGCCGTGGCCCTGTCAGGGATCTCCATGCCTGTGCTCATGCTTCTGTGAAAGAATCAGGAGCAAGGCAGAAACAGAGCACAAAGGATGGAGGGTAAGAGGGAAGAAGTATGCAAGCAAAGACTTTTGAAAAAACAGCAGTTCTTGGAAAAGCATTTCTTACTTAAAGAATTCATGATGTGGAAATAGTAGCCTCTTCTTCATTATAACAAAGTCAGATTCAAAGACTGACATGGCCCCATACGGAGAAGCAAGGCTCCAACCTGTGTATCAATGGGCAAACAGATAAGTCAGCAAGGCAGAGCTGGACTGGTTAAAAAGAGATGGCAAGGAAAGGGGAGAGGGAAGCAGAAATTTCCCAAAGCATGACATGGTATTAAAACCCCAGCTCTTCTGTCCTTCATTATGTGACATCTGGGCTGTGGCCATCCATGCGTAGAAGTGCAGGGGCTATCTCCGCTGTGCAACCCGGTGAATGGATGTGCAGAGAAAGTAGGATGTCCCCATTAAACAGTTACATCAGCATTAGTGGTAATCACATGAGTTAACCTTTTCTTTGCTACTTCAGGATGATTTCTCCTCTGCATAACAAGACAGCAACAATGTTTTCCAGACAACCTCAAGGACAGGAGCACACCTTCCAGTTTCCTGTAACTGTGACCATTTTCAAAATGGTGTGAACATTTTTTGAATTGAAAAAGCCTGATGGGGTAATTAAAGCAGGATACACTTCCACTTGCCAAAACAAACATTCACTACAAGGGGCTGAGAGAAAGTAACATTTAAAGAAACGTGTTTACTTTTAGCACACTTCAGGTTGATTACAACATACACATAAATAGGAAGGAAAGGTCACCTGAAAAATTACCAACTGTCATTAAAACAACTAAATATTTATACAGTGATGCAGGCAGATCCCTGCCCGGTGCAGAATGCAGAATAGTGCGAGATGATAATAGTAGTAGCTCTAAAGTGGAGGAGCACGAAGCCTTTACACCCAACCATCTAGGGAACCTTCGGGATGATCCCTGAGGCTCCTGTACCAAAGTGGCACAAATATCAGGGCTATGTCCCTTGTCCATGCTCTCACAGGTTACATATCACCCCTCGCACGTCCGCAATCTATGCTGCCTCCCACTGGAACATTAGAGGATATACGGTTTGAGAAGAAGCGAGTGATGCTTTTTATTAATTCCCCACCATCATTGAAACTAACAGGAAAACCATGGCAACAATAGCACCTTTCTATGGTTCTATCATTCAAAATAACGCAGAGCACCTGTAACTTTATGTCCATACAGGAGCAGCACAGTTAAAAAAAAGCACCTCATTTACCTATGATTTGGTCGCTTTTGCAAAGATCCTACGTGTTGTGAGTGTCCAGTTGGGGGGATGTAATGATCAACTAAAACCAAACCTAATGACTAGAAAACAAAATTCACATCTTATATACATGGGCCACATTTCCTATGTGCATACATCTAGCAGCTGTTGTTTAGAAAGAGCTGCTGGTCACACTGCTAACATGTGCTGCTTATATCACATTAATGTAAATATTTTCACCTGAATAATTCCTGCTATTTTTTTTTTGAAACTGAAATGAATGCACACAAGTTTCCCCAAAACTAGCTTTTTTTTTTTTTTAAAGCTAGATTCAACTGTGTGTATTCGGGCTGAACCAAGTATTATTTCTGAACAGCGATTTTATATTTTTGTGCAGGGTACACTCACAGGAAAGATAATGATACTGAATATAGAATCAATGCATATATTCAAATGGGATTTGTTTATTTTTCTTTTGAAACATATCCCTTCAAAATGTAGTGGATTGTGATATCTACCATCAACCATTAATAGCACCATGTCATTAATAGCTAGCTTCGAGCTTCCTGTAAAGAGTGAAGTCATATCACCCAGGCAAGCATGACGGGGCATTGGTATATCAAGCAGAGAGGGAGTTGACAGGGGCACTGGTATATCAAGAGCAGTGAGGAGCCAGACCTGTGTAGAAGGATGCTTTGGGGTATAGCCCAGCTTAATCAATGCCTTCCTCTCTATATTCAGTCTGAAGTAACAACCAAATCTCAATGTTCACAACAAGTTGGATAGCGGTATCAACTTCCTATGCAGGGCCGCTGCGCTTTCCCCTGCCTAGAGTGACTATGAATGTTATAATTGGTATGAGATGTCCTTCGGGAATCTGTGCAGTCCACAACCTGAACCTATAGACCCTTCCTGAGAGCTGCTGGGGACTCACCTGATTGTGTCTGGAAAATAAGTCCTCAGAGAATTGTAGCTCTTCATTCCTTCAGATAAACTTAATGTATATGATGTATGGCCTCTCTCCTCACATTGCATGTTTTAAAAGACTTTTTAAAAAGTACTTTATGCTATGTTCCATTTGATTTTTCTATCAAGGGAACAATGAGGTTTTGTAAATTTTCTGAGTTAAGTGCTCTTTAAGCCTGTTTTATCTTTTCAGAGAAACTAAGCATCCTTGGAAATTCCATTCTGTTCCATGATATATCATATCTGTGAAGAGGTCTTTAGTGCTCAAGATGTTCTCCAAAATGCTATGCAAAATTTTCTCCTAAACCCCAATATTATTACTGCATTTACAGCAGCATGTTCAGAGACAGCCTGATTGAGTCAAATTCTAGCTCTCTCCATTTCTAGCTATGTGATTTTCCCAAGTTAGTTAATCTTTTAAGCCTCAGGGTTTTCTCATTTATATACGTGGGATAATAATAATTTCTACCACACAGCATTGCTGGGGCAGGTGGGGACAATACCGAATAGCAAAATGTTTCACAAAAGCCTGGCTCAGTTGATAGGAAACAAATCATTGCTATATTACTCCTAGCTGCTTCTCTGCCTTCCTCACTCCCTGGTGGAGGGATGATGGATTCCCCAGCTGTTTAAGCTGCCAGCCATGCACAGGAATGTTGCCCCATGAACTCAGCAGGGTTCAGAATTCTTAGAAAGATAATCAGCGGGGCACTGTTCTAAGTTCTGTCTTTGTTAGTGGGGAGACTTGCTCAGCATACTTATCCTGCAAACCCAAGCTGCATCATCCCTAACGTGAGGTGATTAGACTCGGGCATGTACAGAGAGGCTTCTCCAGGTGCACAACGCTGGGATGCCAAACAGAGGCAAAAGAAGCAAATGCTTATTTGGAGTTCCCTTTTATTTCTAACTTAGCCTGTTATTTCAGATGGTAACCCTGTGACTGGCCCTGCTTGGCATTCACAGAACACTTTCTTTACGGGTCACATTCCAATAGACCCCACCTCCTATGTATGTGGACCATGAGTTCTAAAACCCGCAGTGTAGATCTGAAACCAAGAAAAGTTTTCACTGCAACACTGTGACAGTGGCTGTGGTAACCAAGACGGCTACTGAGCAACTAACAGGTGAACAGAGCGTGCGGCATGGACACAGACACCTCAGAGAGGGGATGGTTCACAGGCCAGGGAGGCATAGCAGGTCCACATGAGATGTCGTCAGGTACTAAGCATAGCACACAGTCTAAAACCTAGGAGTTGTCTCTTTTGAAGTTTTCCATGCAATATCTTCAGAACAAAGTTTACAATGAGTAAACCAAAGCCTCAGAAAGCAACACTGAAGATAAGGGTGGACAGAACTGAGTTCAAGGAAACCTCAGGATTGTCCTGAACACAACATCCCAGAGTGTCTGGCACGCTCTGATCCTTCCACTCTTTGATTTTTCAGGACTTCACATATTTTCCACCTCTGTTGTGATCACCTTCACCAGTGGTTAAGGCTGTCATCTGTTATAGGCCCATGGGCCTCCTCTCATTGGTCACAACCAGATGTGCACCTGCCTCTTGCTCTCTTCTCTCTGGATTTGCTTCACTAGCTAAGCATAGGATGGCTTCTCAGGTCTGTGGGGCCTACATTGTAAAAGGTGCTTTATTAATTAGTTTAAAGATATTTCTGGGAGCTCTTCTTTGCTCTCCCTCTCTGTTAGTCATCAGGTGGTGGGAGGCCATCAAGTAAACAGGTAAGTGAAGGACCCTGTGGGAGAGGAGCCTTGGAGGGGGGCACGGGCAGGCTGTGCAGGTGTGGGGGACAGGCAGCCTCTGTCTTGGGAGCTGAGAGGCGCTTGCAAGAGAGTCATGGGTGGGAACGTTTCAGCACAGGAAACTGTACAACCAGAGCCTGGTGGAGTGAGAGATACCATGGTCTGGATGAGGAAAGACCCTTCTGTCAGTCAGAGCAGCAAAGCAATCCACATGGAGAAGTGGGAGACACATTGGAGGCAGATGAGGAGGTGATCAAAATCAGGATCATATAGAATGAAACAGTGTCTCAATCTCAGAGGTAATTCTGGAGCCACCAATAACTTACCACATCCTGTGAAAGGGAATTTTAAAGAGAAGAAGCCATCCCCACTTCCAGCCTCCAGAACTGAGTACTGAACCCAGGATGTCGCCCTGAGATATGTGCCTAGGCAGTGTTTAGGGTTTAGCCTGAGTCAGAGTCTCACTCAGTGTCTGAGTGTCCCAGGCTAGGCTTGAATTTGAGATCTCCCTGCCTCAGCCTCTGAGAGTGCTAGGATTACAGATGTGTACTGGGAATACAGATGTGTACCATATTACAGAGCAAAGAGGGCCTTTAATATAGCTTAAGTTACTGTACAGAGAAGCCATCTGTTAAGGTTAATCAGATCTGGGTTCAGGATTATCTCATGCAATCAAAAAGAGGAGGATGAATAATTTCTCTCTTTGGCATTTGGAGATAGGTTTAATTTCTTGTCAACAATAAAGGCAAATACCAGAACACATTTTTGAACCCTGAGTGTAACAGAAATGTAATCACTTTGAGGGATAATTTGTTGGGCTATTAGAGTGAAAGCTTCTGAATATTTACTTCTGTTTGTTAAGCTACCCAGGCATGACAGCTAGAGATAGAAAAATTGCACTAGGTACAACGGAGTATGAAAAAATACATACCAGGCACATTGGTAAGTGCTGGAATAAGGCAGTGGACAAATTAACTTGCCTTCTGGAAGCTTATAGTCTAGTGAACAGCCATGAAGCTAACAAATGTGCCATACTTACAGGACTGCGATTTGAGATAAATGCTTGCAGAAAAAGCCAAATAAAGAAGAAGTGCAAGTCAGAGGAACAGTTTGTACAGTGGGCATGAGGAGGGCTTCCCTGCGGCAGTACAGTTCACGCTGAGCTCTAACTGCTGACAGGAGCAGGAAGGGGACAGTGTCCCGGCAGAGCCACGGCTCCCTGGCAGAGGGTGCTCTCATCCTCCAAGGGACAGCGGCGGTGCCTGGGGACATTTGTGCTTGTCTTTATGTCTTCTCCTTGGCAGCGGATTTCCACTGCTAACATCACCATTGTGCTTTGGGGCCTTACATAAGTAAAATAACGGTTACTTGAGTGTAATCACTAAGATACTGCAATAGTCAATTTCATCCTGCAATAGTTGATTTGATAGTTGGGACAGCCACTAAGTGACTAAATTGGTGGGCAGCATGGATGCCTTGCCTCTGGCTGGCAGGATTTTGTTATGTCATTCAGAATGGCATGCAGTTTAGAAGTTACACATTGTTTATTTCTGTGATTTTTCATTTAATATTTTTTTCTCTACGGGTAGCTAAAATGGTAGGAAGCAAAGACTTGGATGGGGGTGGCCTCTGCACTAATGGAAACGTTTGTAATTAAAGAGCAGTTGGTCCTTTGGGCTTAGACAATACTCCACTCTCCTGGAAGGACACCTCCTCATCATTTCTCCAGTTCAGTTCATTGGCTTTAGAATTCATGGAGTCCTTTCATACACAGCAAAGAGAAGATGATCATCTCTGAGAATGATGAATAAGTTAGCTCCTGATCTACAGAAAGAACATGACCAATATCAAGATCAAAGTCTCTTAGGAGCTGTGTGAGATCTGCATACTATAAAGGGCCACAGTGAAACTATGACTGGTCTATGCATTTCAAGGGGCATCTCAAATTTTATGATTAACAAGTAGCCTCAAACTGACCCAATGACCATTTCTGTACAAACAAGAATGAAATATGATTTTAAAACAAGAGAAAAATTGAACCAGGTGGGTGGTGCATGCCTGTAGTCCTAGTACTCGGGAGGCTGAGGCAGGAGGATTTTGCAAGTTCAAGGCCAGCCTGGGTTAGAAAATGAGCTCAAGGCAAGCCTGAACTGCATAGCGAGACCCTGTCTCAAAAAGAAAAAAAAGAAAAAGAAAAAAGAGAAAAATCAAAAGGAGACTATTATTTCACAACATGTAATAATAACATGAAATCCAGTTTCAGTGTTTACAAAATAGTTTTGTGTAGCCATGCTTACCAGTTCTGTATTTTCTACAGCTGCTCTGGTGCTAACATGGCTGAGTTGAGCATCATAACAAAGACCTCCTGGCCTGCAAACTTAATATATGTTTTGTCCAATTCTTTATAGAAAGCTGCATGGAATCAAGTTCCTTAATATCACCACAGGTGCAGTACCTGGAATCACCTTGGATACCACCCATGGCATCTGTAGCTCTCATGTGTTAGAGAACACTGGTGTGTGAGAGAGCACAGCTCAGGACAGCAGATTGGAATCCCATGAAAAAGCACTAAAGCTTTAGACACATCTTTAGCCTTTTGGGAATTGACAGTACGAGAAGCAAGCATAGATGAAGATCGTACAATAGTACGTATAGGATACCTCCAAACGTCCTTTAGATGTACCCCAACAGTGCTATCAACAGAAGCAAATGTGGTAGGGCTGTTTGTTCCTGCTTGTACCAACCCAAGTGTAAAAAAAATAGGCTATTTATGTACTTGTGACAATTTTTTCCCTGCATGTAAACATTAAAATCCCTTCTGATGAACAATGTGATTACACGGTCCAGTTTCAGCGAGTGTCTATAGTTAGTTTCACTTAATGCACTTACCACGACTAATGAGAACTATTCATGCACACCCAGAGATTAAGAGCTGGGACCCAATTCTCAAAAGTGTGAGAAAAGAAAGGCATGATTAGCAGGCTCAGTCTGCACCAACAAGGCTTCATCCACTAAGCTCATTTAAGAGACAACATAGTAAAGAAGCAAAGCAAAGAAATGACAGAGTGAACAGGCTCATCGTGAAGGCATCTCCCATGAAAACAAGACTATGTTAATTGTTATGTAAAAGCAGTCAGGAGCATAATTTGCAACTAATTTGTCAAAGGCAGGCACAGAAAATACAGCTGAATTACTTACAGTTCTGGGGAAAGGGATATTCTTCTATTCTGAGTGCTGGGTTAGGACAGTGGCTGGGCATGGGACTCACCTGGTGAGATTTTGTTGTTATTGTTAGTACAATTGTACATCTTTTTGTGGTGTAGTGTGATAATTCTACCCAGGTAGACAATGTGCAGTGATAAAATCAGTGTAGTTAGCATGTCCATATCCTTAAATAATTTGTTTAAAATTTTGATTAGCATACACTAACTGGACATATTTATGGGGGTCCAAGAAAGAATTATTTCCTATCATTTGCAGCAAAATGGATGGAACCAGAAGGCATCACATTAAGCAAAATAAGTGAGCCACTGAAAGACAAATTCTGCAGGTTCTTTCTCCTATGTTCAAACTAAACCACAATTGATCTGAAGATAGATTGATTGCTAGTGGCTAGGTAAGATGGTGGGAGGCCATAGAAGGAAGTTGGATGATATGGAATTTTTATACATTTTAATTTCTGGCCCTACCCAGACCAATTCAAACAGAATCAGTTTTGAAAATAAAACCCAGGTGATGGTGATTCTACTACTTGGCTTCAATCCAGATCTAACTCTTCCCCTATGTTGATACCCATGAGACCTTCCCTGGGCTCATTTGGGACTAGAAGTTGAGCTGGACAGGAGCAGAGCAGGGGGTGCATGTGGAAGTCTAGGGAGGGCTGAGTGGTAGAGGTTGGTGATTTTTCTTTGTCTCTGGTGGTGCTAAAATCATGGTTTCTGGTGCCTTTCTTGAAATCCTAAAAAAATACAACTGTAAACCTCCAATCAATTTGTTTTGCTTCCATGACTTCTATTATTTTTAATAGTTAATACGGTTGATTATGCTGGTTCCTGAAGTTCCATCCCCCCTCTGTGGGGACCACTCCCACCCACCCAGAACGAATTCAATACCCAATCAGCCTTCCTATATGGTTAAGATAGCACACTCCAGCGCTGTGGGCCTGCTAGTTAATGTATCCTGAGATACATGTCAGCTTTGGCACGGAGTTTTATCTGCATATTGGTTTTACTTCTGAGTATGGAATAATCTGAGTTATATTTTTCTATCACCCACCCCAAGTCTCTTCACTCTGACCCAAGCTTAATAATCCTTATATTAATCAACTTTATTTTTGCCTATGTATTTCTTAAAAAGTAGGTGACAGTGAGAAGAAGTAGCATCAATTGTTGGCATATAACTGTTACCTCCCCTCCAATAACTACTCTTTTGCTTATCTATTGGGACAATTCCTTTAGAGATTAATTTTGAGTAGATTGAATCAGGCTGAAATTGAATCAAGGCCAACGTTTTTCTGGAAACACAATCCACCTTTCAGGAAAATTATGTGACTCTGTGGGAAAAAAAAGATCAATTATTGAAATCCCAACTACTAGAAAAAGCAAGTGTCAAATGAAATTTGGAGGAAACTTTTAAAAACATGCTCAAGTTCCATTATTCTCAATTTCTCCATGTCCAACCAAAGGTATTTGGTTGGTCCCTCTCTGGACCATTGAGACAAGATTTCTTTGTTGACTTGGTGTGACAATTTTTGGCCGTGGAATGGTCTGAGTCACTTGTCCCAAAGGTTATGATATTTGCATTTATTGAGCACCCTAACTACAAAATGCCAGCCACACTGTACTGATAGCTCATTATAAACCCATGAGTTAGATAATATCATCCCTAATTACAGATGAAACATCTGAGGCTCACAAAGGCCATGTAAAATGCCCTGTGTTGCACTTTAATCAGTAGACATTCTGTGTTCCAGACCCAGGGCTGTCAAACTCCAAAGCCTGGGCTTTCGATATCTACCTCACACTGCCAATTTGAGCTGCACAAGCCAACCAGGCGGCCCTTTGGAGGACCAAGAGAAAAACTTACAGTGGCCTCATTCCCAGCACAAGCACGTAGGAAGTGCTGTCATCCATCTGCCGCGATGCTACAGTGTATTGATGCCCTTCTCAAAGAAAGCCCACAGGCCATTTGGGCCAGCTCTCAGCAGCTTACCACTTTATTTGCTAATCTAAATACCCCACATTTTTCTTGGGGAGGAAGCACCTGACTGGATAGCTGGTTTCCTTGCCTTACTGCCTACGAGGTCTAGGTAAATACAACTGTTCCTGCCAGCAGCACATCCACAAACTGGATAAGCCTTTAAAGTCTATATTTTTAAAATTGTGGACACACATTTAATTAATAGCCTGCAACATAGGAAATGTAGTTTAGGCAATGCTGACAGTGAGGTTCTGTCTCAGCAATATTCCCCACGGGAGCAATTTCAAAATATCAGCCCAGGTCTGGCTGTGTCCAAATCACCTGAGATGTTAATTAAAAATACAGATTCCTCAGCTTCACTCAAGACAAGCTAAATCAGACTATCTAGGGGTGATGATCCAGAAACTGTGTTGCCAACAAAACCCCAGGTAATAGTAGTGCACAGCCAGAATTAGGAACTAATTTACTAAGTTAGAGTGAATGGGGGCAATTGCTCTGGGCCAATCTATTCGACTTTTCAATATTTATTGACCTACTACTGTTTACCAAGCACTGTTCTAGACCCTGTGAGTGAGCTGCGAGCAGCACGCATAAGGTCTGTCATATGGAGTTTACAATCTAGTGAGCGGAGACCAGCACTAAGCAAGCAGACATATGTTTAAACAACTTCAGGTAGTGCATTCCAGGTTGGAAAAGAGGCCAGAGGGTAGAAAGGGCTCCCAAACAGTGATGAGGGAGGCAGATGGTTCATAACAAGGCGGAGGGTCGAGAAGGGAGTACCCTTTACTCTCAAATGGTACTAAAACATAGCCGAGACTTTTGCACATAGTTTCAGATGAGGCTGAGAATGGTGAGGAAAGGATATTCATGACGTTCCACATACCCATAGTAAGATTAACACCGTATGAGCAGTTGCTGCGACACCTCCTTGGACGCCCTCAGCTGCTCTTTCTCTGGTCTCTTCCCCCTGCCCATAGGCCTCACCTACATCAACTCCCCCAAGATCCTCTGGGAGAACTCTCAGTTCTTTCCACTGTTGGAGCCACTGCATCTTTTCCCTTGCATGGGGGACACCTGGAGTTTGAACTACATTCTATTTGATGGCAGTGACATGCTCTCTCTAAAGTAGCTTGAAGTAAAATGTAGTAAAAGGCCATTTTGTGATGATGGTTGCAAGGGGGCAGCAATGGGACAGCAGGTCAGTAAACAGGATCAGAGAGACAGTTATAACCTTGTATGTGGGTCTATCTTTATGCACTTCCTATTTGATTGCAGCCGATCTTAACTGAGTAGAATGCCTACTGGAGGAAGATACAGTGTGGCTTGGCTGAGACTTTTCTCTACCTATTTGGCTCCATTTCCTCTCCTTGAAACCTCCCTGAAGAATGAAAAGGAATTGTTCATGTCTGTTCTGACTGTTTTCTCTTGTGAGCCAAGAGGCAGACAGAGTAACGCTGCTGTCTGCGGAAACAACCATCCTCTCAAACTTAACAATTGGAAGCATGAGGAGAAATGAGGAAAGTGGTTGGTCAAAGGGAGGGAGAACGGGAAGCACGAGCACTTGAGATACAGTGATGCTTCGGGTCAGTTTTCCAAACATGCCAGAATGTAAGATGTCGGTGACTCACAAAATAATATTCAGTGACAAAGAGACTGGGTCTCCACACATTCTCACTAGAGATAACATGTTTTCAGTTTCTCATCCAAATTTCTGATTACATTAAATAGAAAGTTTGTTGCTAGCATTCATTTATCACCTGAGAGTCCTGTGTGTGTGTGTGTGTGTGGCCCCTCAGTATTCTAATGGGACTGGTTCTAGAACTCTTCATAGATATCAAAACCCTGAAATGTGAGCTGTGCCTCCATCAAATGGTCCTGTATTTGCATATCACCACTTCCTCCCATACTTTAAATCATCTCTAGGTTATTTCAGACACCTGATACAATGTAAATGCAATGTAAATAGTTGTTCTGCGGCATTGTTTAGGCAATAATGACAAAAATGTGTATTTTCAATACAGACCCAGTATTTTTCCATATATTTTCAATCTGAAATCATTGGAATCCTTGAATGCAGAACTAGAGGATACCGAGGTCAACTTCTACACCACTCTGTGATATTTTACTTGCTGCTTTGTTCTACCATTTCCTACTGAACAGTTACAGAATGATTTTACTTTTAAATGTATTTAATTTGAAAGAGGGAATCATTTTAAATACATTTTTGGGGAAATACATTATGAGTGGCTAGAGAGATGTGGCAAAAGTCAGGATCCTAGAAAGTAGAAATGGCTCAAGCCTGGCAAACTTTATCTGATGCAATCTCTTTTATTCATAGGCGAAAAATCTGAGCACCTAAGTGAAGAGTTTTCAGCCACACAACTATTTGGTAGCAAAAATGACAAATGTAACCTTCTCGCTTCAGTGCCCTTTTTCAGGTCATAAAGAAAGGTATCTATTCATATACCAGAAGCCCTTCTCAAATGAAAAGTGAAATAATGGGCAAAACTGAAAAACTGCTTGGCTATGTAAGAACTCAGAAGATTCAGCTGTGGTGGTACACACCTGTAATCCCAGCACTGAGGGAGGCTGAGGCAGGAGGATCATAAACTCATATTCCACTTAGTGATTTAGCAAGACTGTCTCAAAATAAAAAAAAAATTAAAAATAAAAAGGATTGGGAATGGAGCTCAGTAGTAGAGTGCCCTTGGCGTTAATCCTTAGTACCACCACCACTGAAACAAAAAGCAAAAAGTGCACCCCTACACACAAAATAAAACACCTCAAGAGGAATGGTGGGGAAGTCTTTATGTCCCACACTTGTGTCTACTTGTGGGTCAATGAAACATCACCAGACCTCTTTGTACTTTATACTTCCATTAAAAAAATCAAAGAAACAAATCCATCAATACAAACAGACAGACAGATAAATCCATCACTAAGAATGAAGAATGTCACAGTGTAAGGGCCTGGTTATGGAAAGTGATCTTACAATATAGAATTGAGTTTTTCTCTTCCAGCCCTCAAAATAGGTTTTGAGCTTCTGAATTGCTGAAAGAATGTATTCTTCCCTAAATCCCACCTCTTCTGTCCCTAGAGGAATTTCCTATTCTAATGGGAAGTGGGGTCCCAGGTTCAAGAGCTGAGAAGCACAGCAGACTTAAGATATACTTCATACTGAGAACAAGAATGGTAGCAGGAGTAGACCCCTGGGAGATGCTGAAGAGCAGATGAAGAAGTAAGCACTGTGTCAAGCGGTCTTCCCTTCCCCTTAGCAAACAGAATGTAGTAAGAACTGGCCCCACCCTCCCCAACTCTGCTGAGCCTCTACTATGCTGGTGCTGGAGAGTTGGAGACATCAGGGAGCAGAAGCAAATGTCTGTGTTGAAGAGTAGAACACTGAGCATCGCTAATGACAGGATGGGACCTTGGAAATGTGCCATTGGTGGTTCCATCACTGCATGAACAATTCTGCCACTGTGGGAACACAATGACTCCATGTGGCCTCTTAAGGCAACCAAGAAATGCTATAAATAGAAGATGTGTAAGGCTGCTGACTTACGGTAAACTTTTATTTTATGAGTAGAAGGCACATGCTCTAAAACACCAATTACAAGAATTACGTAGCGTAATAAATACATAAAGTGGTAACATAGCTGTTACCACCATATAGTAAACCGTATGTGTTATACTCAGATGTACAACTGGCAGTGAAGTAGGTTGACATCAGTGTCACCAGGAACATGTGAGTCATATGTTGTGCTGGGTCTGTGAAATACCAGTCGGCAACAGGCATTTTGGCCTGACTGTAATCTCATGGGACCATGTCACGCGTATGGTCCTTCACTGGCCCAAACGTGCTGCACATGACTGTCTTTTCCTCTTTAAAAAGACACAGAGATGAATAACTACAGCAATCCTCTCATCCACTGTCATTTCCACAGTGACTATGAAAATGTACCCTCAGGTCTCCTGGTGTGGGAACATAGTTGACAGTCATTCCTGCTGTCCCCTTTGGGCCCACCACTGCATTGGTGCTAAGGTCAGGCTTCCCGTGGGACCCTATAAACTCAAGACTGGGCATGGTGGAGAAATAAATTCATTCACATTTTGCAGGATCCTGAAAAGCTCTAGTGGGCAACTTTGACTCCTTGAGCTACCAGGATCTCAGATCCTGTAAATCTGCTTTGACTGTGCTGCAGTCTGGCCACCTTCTCTCCCAGGCTCCTTCCTTCTCCCTCTGACTTGGCATGTGGGAAGCTCAGTGTTCCAAGTGGAAGTTTCTCTTCCTCTCCTTCTAAACTTCTGCTTCACTTTTCTTCTATTGGTGTCTCTGCCAATAAATCTCTTGTGTATCTAATTCTGTCTTATTTTGGTTCTCATAGGACCTCACATAACGCAATGTTGTTCCAAAAGTTCAACTACTACCAAACAGATAATTCTACAGGAGGTTTAAAATGAATAGCTAGCCAGGATTCAGATGTGCCCCATTGGTTATAATGGAACAGGAAAAAATGTTCTGTCAGCATTTTGTGTAAACTTATGACCACATTTAATCACCCAGAGTGTACCTTCGCTGGCTACCAGATGTGTCATTAACCATTTCGAAAAAAGTGAAATAAAATCACCCAGCATGAGAATGCTATAGAATAAGTCAATACTAACAGATGGTGTTTATTTTGTCACTGCTTGTGTTAAAAAATTACCACCTAGTCCCATCAAATCCATTTCTTTAAGGTGGAAGCTTTATGTAAAAACTGCTACAGAAGATGCAATATTTTATCAGCTGTCATTGAGTTCCTTAAAATATGAGCACTTGTTTTCATGGTTTTCAGTTTTCTAGGACATGGTGCAATACACAGGAGATAGGTTTGTATAAATCTGACACGATGGAGTATTTTGCCAGCAGCTCTGTCTTGCAACATGCAATCTGTTTTGTTTTCCAAACAAAGTTGGTACATGAGTTGGTTGGAATAGTGGGGCTTGGAGGAAGAAGGCAGAAAGTCCTCAATCAAGTGGTCTCTTCAGTGTGGTTTCGTCTCTCTGTCCAACAATAGGGGAGCACTGACATACGGTACGGCGTGCCCTTTTAGCTGGAATTAAATGGAGAACCACGAAATAATGCCATAGAACACTGATGGCAAAACTTTCAGAGCTTTCAACAGTACGAAGAGCCTCATGCAGCACCCACACCATAGGTTGGTTACCGCTGCCACAGAAAACCTCATAATATAACAGGTGAGAAAGCTAGAAAACAAAGTATGAGGACATCTCCATGTCAAAGCGCACACAATGAGAGGCATATGTCAGAATGGGGGGGAGGGAGCGATTCTGAGCCAGGCTCTTTGAGAACAAATTAAGATGTATTACCTCTATAACTTTGCTGGAGGTGCTTGATGTATCTCTGCCTCAGTTTCTCCATGAATCAGAAGTGATAAAAGAATGGTACATAGCTTGTGAAGGTGTAAATGTACAGGGCTCTGGCTCAGAGTAAGTGCTTTGTAAATATTATTACTGCTCTAAGTTTTATTATATATTATTGTAGAACAAACTGTGGAAGTGTTTTCCTCACAGTGTTCATAGTGATTTTTGCTAAATGGTAAGACTGCAGGCAATTTTAAAGTTTTTTTTTTCCCCTTCATTTATTTGTTTATGCTAGTGTTTTCTCATACATAGAAAAATGTACCGTATAAAAGAAGGGTAAAAGAAGGGTAAGAGATACGGTGTTGTTTGCCTGTAATCCAGCACTCTGGGAGGCTGAGGCAGGAGGATGGCAATTTCAAGCCAGCCTGGGCAATATAGTGAAAGCCTATCAGAGAATAAATGTTTTAAAAGGGTTGGAAGGGTAGCTTAATGTAAATACCCTGGGGCCAATTCCTAGCATGGGGGGAGAGGGAGGGAGAGAGAGAGAGAGAGAGAGAAATAGATAAGAAGAGAAAATGAATGAGGAGGAAGAGGAGAAACATAGAAAGGGGAAGGCAGAGAGAAGGGGAACAATGTCCCGATATGAACAGAGTGCAGTTGGCTGGACAGAGTGTCTTCCTTTTCTGGTATTTTATGCTTTAAGTACCATGACCATTTAACACTTAAAAAAATACTTGGACCAAAATGTTTGTGAATTTGAATGCTTGCACAATAAGTAAAAAAACCCCTGCCAGTCAATAGGTGGATGGAGCAAAGATAAAACACTAATAGAACACAGAGAAATAGATTTTCTCTGATAAGTGGTTGATTGTATACGCTCCCTTTTCGGTTCTTCAGCAGAGTGGTTTCTATAACATTTTGCATATGCATAATTATACAACTTTACTGAATAGCTATACAGATTATAAATATATATATATACACATATATATATATATTCTCCAAATATGCAAATAAGTCCTGTATGACATGGATCCCATTTTGATCTACAATCACTAACCTAAAGAAATCAAGCACCTTGTTTCTTGTCTCTCAGTAAGTGCTGTAACAATTTTCCAAGGTAATCAGAGAACATCACATCTAGTCAATAACCATAGACCAACCAATCCAATGAAAGCGGTGCTATCCCTTCCCCCTGCTCCTGATACCCTTTTAAAATGGTACATACTCAACAATGTGCCTTAAAGATGTACACAACAGATTTTTCCAAAGGTAGAAGTCTGGTGGTGAGGAACAGAAAGGAAGAAGAAAAAGAGGTCGACACTGTCTGGACTGTGGTTCTGTTCTCCCTGGGATCTCCACATGTAATTGTCAAATAAAAAGTAGCACTCTTACACTGAAAGCATCCCTCCATGTTCTGAGGTGCCATGCTCTTTGCTATCTAAGCTGTCAGCTGCCTTCATGGCTCTAGGCCTCCCAGCAATGATATACTAGTCCTTTGTTTTTTTTTTTTAAATCAGAAATAGGTTGACCATCAAGAAAATTCCAGAACACTTCTATGAACATCATCTCTTTCTATGGGACTGACCTTTGTAATATTGAATGAGGTTGCCATAGAAACTCATCAGGCCCTACTTATGCTGAGACCTACCTGCCTTTTTACTTTGTAAACATGTTTCCATTTTTAAAGCCCTCCTGAATCAAAGTGACTGCTATGCCTACACTACCTGGAGAAAATAGGTCCTCCAAATAAACGCACAGCGACCTCTGGGGCTGTGGAAGAGATGCCCGAGAGGAAATGAATCCTAACAAGTGTGTTACAGCTCTTTTAAACACTTAAGTCATAAAGACATGCATCATTATTCACCCAAGATAGCAGAATTTTCCATCTCTAATCTAAAACATTAAGGACAAGAAAAGTCACAGGCCCTACATAAAATGATCTTTTTGGTCATTAAGCAGGAATCTGTATTGCTTAGGCATTTAAAAAAATGGCTACCTTTCCTACATGGGTATACTCAAAGCATCCTCATGAAGATGTTCTTTGCTGCAGGATGCATAGGGAGAAGATCTTGACAAATACTAATGAGTGATAGATAAATTCCAAATCTTATTATGTGGCGGGCACTATTCTAGGTGCTTTATTTAGTGCCATTACTCTGTTTAATCATTACATCAATCTCATGAGAAACATACTTCTAGTATTCCTGTGTTACAGAAAAGGAAATTGTAGCTAAAAGATAGCAAGTGACTTGCTCCGGGTAACACCACCGTTGGTCAAAGGGCAGGATTTAAACTCAAGTTATGTGGATTCACCAACTGATGACTACCTGCTTCTACGTGCTGGCATCCATATGGGCTTTCTCCTCTGACACCCTCTCTCTACATTTCAGCCCTTTCTAAAGACAAATGTGCTCTGTAGCTAACAACAAAAGCAGTTAATTTTTTATTACCTACCACAAACTATTGTTTATCATATTAGGTTTCACTGGAGAGGAATAGTTTGATGTATGCTATTGTTGGGACTTTATGCCCGAGAAGACGGTATTAAAAGTGTGACTTTGGAAAGATGAACAGGCCGTGAGCACTTCCGCTCATGCCTGAGAGCAGTCACCTGGTATGAAGTTTTAAGGAAGCCCTGGAGCCCAGTTTGCCCTTCTGTTCTTCCAGGTGAGGACACAGCACTTGTCTCCACTGGAGCATGTAGTAGCAAGGAACCATCTTGGAAGAAGAGTGGCCCAACCCTTCCCTGGACACCAGAACCTCCCTGAATCTTGATGTGCAACTCCCTGGCCTCCAGAACTCTGGGAAATAAACTTGTTTATAAATGCTTAAGTATGTGGGACTTGGTTACGGTATAACAAGCACACTAAGCTACCTATCTATCACAAATTGCCTCAACTCCACCTTTCTCTTGATGTTTAAAATAAACCATTCAGAAGATTTTGACCTAAAAAGGTATTTAGGGTTTCACAATACTCCTGCAGGCATAGGTAAGAAAAAGAAGCCTAAGAAATATAAGGTAGGAGTGAAAGTTCTCTGGAAAAGAATTACTGATCTGGCAATGAACCAGCAGTACCAACCACTGAGATCCTGTAAATGTATTTCTTCTCAACAGTGTCTGAAAGATCACCCCAGGGATTTCCTAGCAAAAAGCACAATTAAAAAAAGTAAAGCACAATTAACTGGAGAGCAAAAGAAGAGGAAGATGAAAGTTAAAGAAACGTTGCTTGACTTATTGATGAACTGATTCAGGACTGAATGCACGGACCGAGTTTCCTGTGTTTGGGGCACGAACACAGACTTTACTTTGGCACAGGAGGTTGGCGGGTAGCAACGAGGGAAGATATGGAGATAAAAGGAAGAGACAGATCTTCACTCGCACAGATGGATTCGTTCTCTCCCTTAAACTATACATTTGACTCACTTTTTTATATTCAATATTCAACGGTACAAACATTACACAGCTCTATTCTCAAGTTGGTTTGCAAAGCTGCAAAGTTTGACAGCGATGAGAGGCAGGTTGAATGGCTTCACTGTTGAAGAGGAACAATTCCACATCATATCCTCAGAGGCTGTTTCTGAGCTGTGACTCCACCCTCACAGAAGCCACCAAGATGGCGTTGAGAATCAGCTGAGGGCTGGTAGTCTAGATCCCTGATATCTCATATATGGCTGCCATTTGTTCTTTCCAATAATAAGCCTTGTGTCCCTGGGCTAATGGCTTGGGCGTTGTATGTCATAACTCCTCTCATCTGTAACATAACAGTATTAAAAGAATTGGAGCGACTATGAACAGAATTTTCATGGATTACCCAAGAAAGTGTATGTGAAGATGACCCATTACAGCAGTTCTCAGTAAACATGAGTACTCTTGTTACTGTGATGCTACTGTTGTAAATGGGAAGAGGACTTCTCGGAAGAAAATCATGTAATTTTTTGATATAATATATTGAATAGTTTATCCTCAAAACAAAATACTGTAAATGACTTTTTTTTGTTGCCTATCTAGTAAATGCAGAACAAAAGATGAGAATTCTAATGGGCCAGGGATCTAGCTTAGTGGCACAAGTTTCTACCTGGCAAGTGTAAGGTCCTGAGTTCAATTTCTGGTACCAAAAAAGAAAAAGACAAGAGTTGTGGATTCAGCAATTTTCCTTATGTGCTCCCCAAGCTCTGATGAAGGGAAGAAAATTTCTCTATTGCTTGACTCCTTCCTTTAGCACAGTTACTCATTTACCTCATGGATAAAATGTCAGGATGCGCCTCCAGTCTTGGCGAGGCAGATAAACACAAGTGCTAAAGCACGGGAATGAATTGGGTTTGTAAAAGCCTCCTGCTCTGTCTCTCTCAATGCAAGACAAAGGCCACCCCTGTGCTCACCCACATGAGAGGGGAGAGCCAGGCAGCACGATTTGGAAAGAGCATCAACCAACTGGGACAGGTGGCCAAGGCTGAGACCATCTGTCTCATGCAGAAGCATTCAGTGGGTGTTAAAGACCTCATCAGAGATGCCTGGGTGTGCACTTTATGTTTTTCCTCATCAAAATAAATCTGAGTGTTAGTCAGGATCCTTTTACCAAATTATGACTGGAGAACAAGAGATGGCACTGGCGGTCCCTTGCCAGCTGCAGGAGTATATGCCTCTGGTTTGTCCCACTGAACCTCCATATGGAGTAGGCAATTTGTCCTTTGCAAAAGCTTGGGGAGCCACGGGCAAGCATAATCACCAGTCAGCCACCCAAGAAACATTTTTTTATCCAAGTACTACACGCATTTTTAGTTGAAAAATACTTCCAATTACATTAGAATGATCATAAATAAGAGTACAATGTGGGAGAAAGTGAAGCTGGCAGGCCATTCATAGAATGATTATTATTAAAATTAGCATTGTTATGATTCCATCAATTATTCCTATATTTTGGAACATTTTGTTTTCTTCCAAACCTCTTTACATGGTTTTGTGAGTTTCATTATAATGTCAGGTGCTCCTTTCATGGGAACATAAATTTCATGTCTGACAAATGTGGCTTTTCCTATCTCAGGAAGCCGTGCCGTCTGGGGCATGGAGAAAGTGACGATGTTATTTCTAATGCTGGTTACACTTATTTTCTCACATAAACCCAATTATCAGCAGCTTTGGGGATTCCATTACATTCAACCGGATGTTCATGTAGCAGCAGCAACAACCTCACACTCCAGCTTTCCACGATAAGCATAATAGCCATCATTCTCTTTCATATAAGCAGAAGTCTTCTCCCAAGTTTAGTGATATTTGCACCATCAGGAAGTAGCATGACATCATAGGCATGATCTTTCTTTTGAACCACTAGGACAAAGTCATATAACAATGTCAGCCAGAACCATGTCTGTTTTCCTCCCTTCTGTTTCTCATACACAACGAAAGAGAGAGACATGGTCCCGCCTGGCACAGGGCTCCCTGGGAGGCAGGGGATGAATGTGCAACTAAGTAAATACACATGACTAACATGATTTGTAACTGTTATGAAAGAAATAAATGTAGTTGCTGTTGTTATTATCCCTTAATAGAGAAGTCTATGGTAACAGACATATCAAACATATTACAAAGATACCATGTGTTTTCATGGCAGTAGGGGTTTGATACGTACAGTCATGGATCACATAATGATATTTGGGTGACAATAAATTCCATAGACAAAAGTGATACCATAGATCATAACAGAGCTGAGAAATTCCCATCACCTGGTGATGGGATAGCCAGTGTTTTATCACAGTTCAATCCATAACTTGTGGGTGGTAATGCTGGTGTATCCTGCCAGTCATAACAAACTATAGCGATACAATGATTTACAGTATGTAATGCTTCATGACAGTAAAAGACTGTTACCAGTTTTTGGACTTACGACATTATACTTTTAAGATTATTTTTGGAATGTACTCTGTTTACATAGATAAAACTTTACTGTCAAACAGTAAACCATGTGACACAGGGGCCGGCCTCATCCACCAAGTATTTACTATGGTTTTTGAGTGTATCAAGAGGCCAACTGAATGACTGACCCAGACTGTCTATACTAAGCGTATGTATGCTCTGTGATGTCTGAACCATGACAAGACCACTGAATGATACATTTCTCAGAATTTATCTCACGAAGCAACACGATTGCATACTTTTTGAAAAAAATCAGTATAGGCAATGGGAAAGTTATTAGTAAAGGAGAAAAGATATCAGTATCTTTGCTTTTGTTATTTATTGTCTCCCTGCTAACAGAACAACAAGGTAAAACATAAGTAACATTATTCTTTGTAGTGAAAGTTATGAACAAAGACTGATTACATGTTGTTAATTATCTAATATCGTAAGCCTTACTGTGAGATGCACAGTTCGCCCCTCTCTTGATAGTTCTACGTATTTGCTATCTACAGGGCTGTACGCACCCTTAACCTATCAGCTGCTGAGCACTGGAGCTAGCACTCTCAGCCCAGGGAGAGGTCTCCCAGTGAAACAGACTTGCATAGACACAATCGGCATCTGTGTCAGTTTTGTCTCAATCAGTCAAGACCTGCGTTAATAAATGAGCGGTTAACAAAAACTCACTCTGCATGAGAAACATCAGCGTTGTGAAGGAAGAGAAACGCTCTCAGAGGAAAACACTTACCAGAATCCAACAAGAACTATTTTTTTCAAGTTGTTAAAAATGATTAATCATGGAACAACATGAGCATTGTATCGGTAAAGACAAGGTCCTACAAAAACGGACTCTGTCTTTGTGTATCTCTCTTTCCAAACACATATACTCATAAGAGAAGGGATGAACAGCAGAATGGACACAGCTAAAGAGTGAATGTGTGGTTTAGAATAATGTCTGCAGAACTACCAGGATATACAACCAAATAGTAAAGCAAGAATTTAGTAATCCCATAGGCCTGGTGGGAGGACAGATTATAATATTTTTGGAGATGGAATATGGCCATATAAGTGTATGTCTGCATACCTTATACATATATGTATATTCATACATAAACATTATCTATAATCATAACATGGACATATGTAAATAAACACATACATAGATATGAATAGATATGCCTATACATACTTTCAATATGAGGAAAACAGGTATACAGGGACCTACCTGAATATGATAAAAGCTTTTGTTATGGTTTATGTCTACATGTCCCCCCAAAGCATCGTGCAGTCATGTGAGGTACACTTTTTAGAAGCAGCTGAATCTAGTTTGTGTCTGATTCACTATCCAATGCTTGGATTAAGGGTTTGAGTGGTACACCCACACTAGGGCAGGTAGCCTGTGTACAGTAGAACGGACAGAAATAGGCTCGTCCCTTTTCTCCCTCTCGCTGCTTTTGTTGTCTTCCACTTCCATGAACTGTTGCTCCTCTGCTGTGTGTCACTCTGACTTGAAGCCAGCTGATTATGGGCTGAAACCTCTACGAACTGTGGGGTAAGTAAAATTTCCTCTAACCTGGATGTCAGGTATTTTGGCTCAGCAATGAGAAAATTAACCAAGACAGTTATTTAAAGTATGACAAACCAATAGCAAGTATCATCCTAAATGGGGGAATCCTCCCTAAAATCAGGAACAAGACAAGGTTGCCACTATTACCTATTCTACTGGACATAGTACATGACATGTTAGCCAGAGTAATGAGGCAAGAGAAAGAAATAAAAGGAAAGGAACACACAGGAAAGGAAAAATTAAAATTATCTTTATTTGCAGATGACATGATACTCTACACAGAAGACCCAAAGAATTTCACCAAGAACTCTTAGAAGTAAAAACTAACTTCAACAAAGTAGCAAGACATAAGATTAACACACAAAAATCATTTGCATCTGTGTACACAAACAATGAATGGAATGAGGAGATTATGAAAATAGTACAATTTACAATAGCTTCAAGAAAAATGAAATATCTAGGAATTAACCTAACTGAGGATGTGAAAGATTTCTACAAAGAAAACTACAGTACTCTGAAGAAGTATATTGAAGAGTACATCAGAAAATGTAAGGATGTACCCTGGTCCCGGATAGGCAGAACCGATATTTTCAAAATGGCCATTGGTCCAGAACCGTTATACAGATTCAGTGCAGTCCCAATCAAAGTACCAACAGCACACTTTGCACATCTAGATATAAAAATCCTAAAATTCATAGGGAACCAGAAGAGACCCAGAATAACAAAAGTAATGTTGGGCAATAAGAGCAAAGCAGGCAAGTGGCACAGCAATACCCGACTTCCTGCTATACCACAAGGTTATGGTGATAAACATGGCATGGTGCTGGGACAGAAACAGGCACATCAACCAGTGAGATGGGCTTCAGGATACAGAAGCTTCAACACAGATTTTCAACTATCTGATCAACACATCTGATCAAAAGGATATGTTGGAGCAAAGACAGCCTATTCAACAAGCGCTGCAGGGAAAACTGGTTATCTGTTTGCAGAATGAACCTGGATCCTTACCTCTCACCATATTAAATTAAAATAAAAATGGATCAAAGATCTAAACATTAAAACAGAAATTAAACCTAGAAGATAAAATAGGTAACACACTTAAAGATAGAGGTGTAGGAAGGGATTTTCTGAATAGAACCTCAATTGCATAAAAAATAGCAAGAATCAACAATCAATGCGTCAGTCTAAAAAGTTTCTGTACATCAAGATTATCAATCAGCAGAGTGAAGGGACAACCTATAAAATAGGAAAACTTTTTGTCAGCTACTTCTCAGACAGAGGACTAATATATAGAATATATGAAAGAACTCAAAGTTAAATGACTTAAAATTAAAGATCCAGTCACGAAATGGGCAAAAAAAAAAAAAAAAAAAAATGAACAGACACTTCCCAGAGGAAGAAATACAAATAGTCAACAGATACATGAAACAATGTCCAACATCTCTGCATTAGAGAAGTGCATTAAAACAGCATTAAAAGATTCTATCTTCCTCTGGAAAGAAGGGCAATCATTAGGAAATCAAATGACCAAAAATGCTGATGTGGCTGTGGTGGGAAAGAAAGTTTCCTGCATTGATGGTGGGAATGTAAACCAGTGTAACCATTACGGAAATCAGTATGGAGATTTCTCAAAGAACTGAAATTAGAAATTCCATATGACCCAGATATCCCCCTCCTAGATTTCATCCCCAGAGAGCTTAAGTCATCCTACTACAGCAATACATGTATGCCGATCTTTATAGCAGCACAATTCATGGTAGCTGAATCCTGAAAGCAGCCTATATACCCATCAACAGATGACTGGATAAAGAAAATGTGTTAACTATCTATCTATCTATCTATCTATCTATCTATCTATCTATCAGTAATGGAATACTACTTGGTTATAAAGAATGATAGATTTGGCACATTTGTAGGAAAATGGATGCACTTTGAAAATATAATGGTTGAAATAAGCCAGACACACAAGCTAAAATACTATATGGTATCTTTCATGCGAGTGAGGCAAAGTGCAAACAAAGAAAATGATAAAGCATGGTTAGAAAGAGACAAGTGGATGGACCTCTTGCAATAGAGAAGTAGTCTAAGAGGACAAGAGTGAGGGGTGAGGAGGGAGAAGGGGAAATAAGAATAAAGATGCACCATGTACGGGAACCTAATAATCTCAAGTAATGTAAACACTATATGCTATAACATGATCTAAGAAAAATAAAATAAACAAGTATGAGAAGGGGAGGGGGAACCTGAGAGAAGGGACAGGGGAGCAGAAAGCAAGGGGGATTTTTAAAAAAAGAAACAAGCTGTAATATATACACATAGTCACTCCCAAGATAATTATAAACTGCATGAACTGCAATCATGCACTAATACAAAATAAAAGCAAAGATATTTTAAAATATAAAATCAGTCAAGACTTATACTTTAATATATATCCAGCACCTACAACATATTAAGTTGTAGGCGAGGTTCTGGATTTGTAAAAATACCTGTAAACACACCTTGCAGTTAACTGTGTTACCTAGTAATGGCCTCATACCTCAAGAGCAGAGGTGTGGTGATTCTAACATCCAAGAAGAATCTCTGTCCTTAAGGAGGAAGGGGATGGGACAATGAAATGTTTTGAGAGTGGTAAGTTGCATTTACTTTTATTCTGGTACATTCTTTTAGTGATTTTAATTTTAGCTTCTTATTGTTATTACTAATCTCTTAATGTAACTACTTTGTAAATTAGTCACGGGTGCACACAGGAAAAAGCAAAGCATGTGTAGGTTTCGGTTCAGTATTATTCATGGTTTCAGGTATCCACTAGGCATCTTGGGACAGTTCTCTGAAAAGAAGGAACAATTATACTTTGCATCTCCACACTTACATGCTACTCTGGGCCGCTATTATTTCTTATCCAGCCAACAGACTGTACCTGTCCTTAACTAAATCCTGTTTCACTTCTGATTGCCACATCTTGGGTCGACTAAGCTTTCAGACTGTGCATCTCTCCACATCACTTCTTGCTTAAGTTTTTGTCTCTGTCCTTAAGATATCAGCCCAACCGTAACGCAGAGGGCTTTCTGGTAGGTGGCTGTTCCTAATGCCCCATGCCTTCCTCTTGCTTGTGACTCCAGGTTTTTGAACCTGCACTTTCCATTTGCCCAAATTGTTATAGGTCCTCTTCAGAGAACCTATCCATTACCCCTTTCTCTGAGTTTCTCAGTATTTTTCTGCTTTTAATCTACTGAATGAAGGCATCCCCTGTTTTTTTCTCCCAAATGACTAAATTTGTGCTTCCCTCCTCAGTAAGCCTGTAAGCAGCATATGGGTCCTTTCTTTCCTTAATAACCATCTTCAGTGTCTGGTACTGTATCCAGCATAAAATAAGCTCAACATTGGTTGGCAGACCAGCATGATTAAATAATTCAACAGCTGTGCCTACGAGAGGGCTGAGGAGGGCAAAGGCACTCTAGCCTGGAGGTTACTTTCTCCAAAGCCTGTGTCTGAAGGAATAGGAAGGAAAAGAAAAAGGCAAAGCAGAGAGGGACTGGTGACACATAACCAGGGGTTATAGAAAGTATGCTCCTTTGAAAACCCGAGCTGCCACCGTGATTAAACATAGGCTGTAGTAGCTCTTCTTCCTAGGGAAAGCTCCCTGTGTACCTCCGGTGACCACTGCAAAAGGCATTCAGCTTCTTTTTTTCTACAGGGAGGGAGGGACAGAAACTTGACTTGAAATTCTCCATCAATATCATCAAGCACTTTCTGTGCAATATTGATCCAGAATAAAAACGTAGAAGGCTTATAATGTCAGAGAATATCAATTTCTAATAACACATTTCAAGGAAGCAGCTTAAGAAATTATTTTCTAAGTCCTCCTTATTAAGTTATCCTTTTTAAAACAAAAATTTGCATGCAGCAGTCATAGAAGAAACTGGTTAAGGGTTGAATTACGAATTTACTGAAATCAATCGTGACCATATACTCCTTCACTGAAATAAGTCTAATTACTCCTCATTTAAACTGAGTAACCAGAATGTACATCTTTTCAAAGGAAGTATGTCCACAGCACGTGCCGGCAACATACAAATTCACACAGATTCCTGAAATGAGAAGATGCATTTATTTTAACAGCCTGAGCTTTGAAATTTAATGAATTACTTTATTTTTATCACTGGGATTTCACCACACAAATGTGAAAAAATGAAAATCTTACAGCAATCCAGTTTAACATAATATTAATGCTATTTTTTCCTGGGTAGATTTTTGAAGACTGTATAAACAGATGATAACAGGGTAAATCACATTTTAAAGTTTGAGAGAAGTCGGAAAGTCCTGTGGCAGCTGATATGAAATTATAGGTACTTCATCAAAACCCAGCCAGCCACAGCTACCTCATAACTCATGCTTAGAGCTTCCTAATGTGATTAGATTTTGAAGAGGGTGCATTTGTGTTTTGGTTTTCTTTTAATCACTTTATGCTCAGCTTGGCTTCCAACTGGCTGCTGATTGACTGGAGTCATCATGGCGAGAATAAAGAGATCGTCAACTTTGCTGAAGAAAAGTTATTAAATTTTAGTTTTCCTAAAGGGAAACATTCTCTGCAAGAGTAATTGAAAAAAATAAAATCTTTATTGACATTCTTTGAGGGAAAATACAATATTCAGCATTTAGGCTGGAGCTAGATAGGTAAAGGAAATACAGATTTGAAGCAATTATACAGACAAAGTCAGCCAAGAAAATTGGCTACGAGAGAGGGCATCTTGTCTGCTGCTATTCTGGTCTGATTGGCAGCGAGGGTTTCTTCCTTCTTTACTTTCACTCACATACTCATCCCACAGCATTCACAGAATGCCTAAACGTGTAATTTATCTTTCCCCTCAAATGAAATGCAGTCTATTGGGTGCTTGGGGCTGGAACCAAAGATTAATAAACAAATAGTTGGACTTAAAGGTGTAGCATGCCGAAAGAGAAACACAGGCAGCTATGACAATGCAGAAGACAGAAAAGAAAGAATTTGCATGTGGAATTTGCTCACTAGCTTTTTTTAAAAACCAATCTCTAGGCACTATCCTATTGCCATTCTAGTAAACTCGTTCCTGCATTGAGTGTATAGGAGCTCTTCTTCATGGCTTGAGAGATAGAGGGGATCTGCTATATGTGATAACAATTAATGACTAATATCTGGCTTTTAAAAAGCACTTACCCCTCCCTGAGGAGAAAGAGAACACATGTTGATTTTAGAGCACCTATAAAATGCATAATAAAAATTATAAAAATAAAATAGAAAAGTAAGTATCTGTAGATGGTAATAATTCTATTCCTGAGACTGTTAATATTTTTGTCCTTAAAACCTATTTTTGCATATCATGGAAACAGTCCTACATACACTACTTTGTGACCTGTCATTTAAAAATGTTTAATATATCATAATCATTCACATCTTTAGTGTTTTTCTATATCATGATTTCAGCAGCTATATTTTATTGAAGTAATATATTCATTCTGTTAACCAATTACCTATTGATGAAGACTTAAAAGCTTTTCACTGCTATATTACAGACAATGTTGTAACCTTAATGCTTTAAATTTGAGGAGAGATTAATAATTAATAACCATATTTGATTCAAATTTATCTTAAAATTTCTACTATTAGCAGTAAATAGATTTATGGTGCTTTATTTAGTTATTTTTAGGTTTAAATCACAGTTTGGAATAAGTTGCTTCTCAAAACCTTTGGAGCTTCCTATTGAGCTTTATATTAGGAGCAAAATTTTAAGAAAAATTGTGCTTCAGGGGTTGTAAACAGGGAGCAGGAAAATGAAGAAAACATGGAAAGGGTTAATACACAAAATACATACTACCAATAACTGTGGAGTTTGGTGAAGGAGAATAAAATTTAGCTTTGATTTGTTTACCAATCAGACAAAAAAATACTGTAACTCATGTAAGTAATAATATCTGGAAAAATTAAGAAACCATATAGTCACATTCTAAATTATAAAAATATTTTCTTGCAGCTCTTTACTTATTTATTTAGTTTTGTGGTACTGCGGATGAAACTCAGAACCTTGCGCTTTCCAGGCAGGTGCTTACTCCACTGAGCTATTTCCCAGCCCTTCTCGCAGCTCTTAAGAAGAATATTCTATGTATGGCATAACATAGAGTATGGTATAACAATGATATGTGCAATAACTTAGTGAAAGGAAATAGAATTATTTGTTTTACAGAATTGTTTGGACAAATTTTGCTCATCCATAAGAACAATTAAAATATATTGAGAGAATAATTTCAGGTTACGTTATTCCTGTGTTATAACTGGAAACACGAAATATGGCTTTAAAAAGGTTCAGGCACTGAGGAGATGCGTTGACATTCCTTTGTCCTCCCCATGTTGAAAGGCAGGTGCAAGAGTGGCAGGCAGAGGCGAAGGTCACTGACCGCCTGGTGCCCTCATTGTACAACATGCATACATTTAGTTGAGAGAATTACCTGCAGACATCAGCTGATTCTAGGAGGTCATTTTCAGGTGTGCTTTTGTCACATGGTTTAATTAGTCTGACTTTTTCTTGATGACAAAAAGCATTAGATTCACCAAAAAAGGCTCATAAAATCAACTTTTTCAAGTGCACTGGAGGAGCAAGGGATATTCACGTTTAATTCCATGAAGCCTGGTTCCAGAAAAGGATACGGTGTTCAGGACATACCATTTATGAGCTAGCAACAAAGGATGAAACTGCAATTAGGAAAATGCACTTGGCGATTTTGCATAAAAACTGTCATCTCAAAGCTCCTTTTTAAACTTCTAAAATGGAATTATTTGCCACCTTTCCAGGAAGCCTTCTTTGACTGATATCTCTCCACCACGATTACTCTCCTGAGCAGACAAAAATGTATACACCCCATGAGTGACAGAACAGTTTTATACTTGTCGTAGTGCTTTGTAGACCTTCTCAGATCCACTTATAGATCTGTCAACATACTCACCAGGATGGGGTAATAGAAATAAGTGTAAGGAAGAGGCATAATGAACTTTTTTTCTGCTTTTTCATCTACACTGCATATTCCCAAATGAACCGGGAACTATGTCTTACACTTTTTTTCATTTCTGAAGGCTGATTTACGGGATATTTCTTTAGCACTGGGCAAAGAAGAATGACTGAAGAAGGGAGCTATTGAAGGATAGAATGCTGTGTACTTTTAAAGAAAAATAACTGGATTTTTAAAGTGGGCGGCACTATGAATCAAAGGTAGAACAACTGGGAAAAATATATGCGTAAACAAAAATTAATAGAAGAGCCCTGCCTCTTAAATGGCAATATCTGTAACATTCATATTGTGGAAAAATTGACCTTGTGTCCCATGAATATACTAAGCCAACACATATAACGAGATGTTGAAATGATGCAGAAGGGTTAAATGGGATTTTAAAAAGTCTGGCTCTGTGAATGGACTCCAGGTCATTGTCAGGAATGATAGAGGTAGTAAACACTACTATAAAAGTCAGTGTAGCCTCTGATGTTCTCTGTTACCCAGCTGCACTAAACAGTATATAAGCAAGGGGCTGGGGATATAGCTCAGTGGAATAAGCGCCTGCCTAGCAAGCGCAGGGTCCTGAGTTCGATCCCCAGTACCGCAAAAAAAAAAAAAAAAAAAAAAAAAAAAGTATATAAGCACTCGGATAATGGGGCAAGGTAAAGGAAGGAAATTTTACTATAATGCAATTATTTAGGCACAACACTTTTTGGATATTCTCTCTTTAAAAATACGAATCTCAGACTTAACCTAACTCTCACTATTTACTGAATATTAGCCATAGGCCAAATCTCACTTGTTTCCTCAGAGCTAAGCATTATTGCTGTTCACATTGAACTGATGCGAACACACAGTTCCTGAAATAAAATCACAAAATTTTCAGTAGCAGGAAATTAACCCTGCCAACCTTCCTATGAGCACAAGACTGCTACTCCTATAAAATCATTAAACCATGTGGTCATGAAATGGCCTAAGAGAATGTAAACATGAGCTGTCTTCCAATGACCCCAGGGATGCCTTGATTAAAGAAGGGCAGTCCTGGTGACACTTGAACTTGGTAAGTAGTTTAGCACTCAAACCTGGTCCTTCAAGGTATGCGTCAACCATCTGGTGCAAAGATGCACTGTGGGTGTACATAACTTTAGAGAGCCAAGGTTTATTAATGGAAAGGCAGGACCACTGCTATATGAGCATAGATGGCTTCTCTCATCTTATGATGCTCATATGGCACTTTACTGTCCAATTCTGTATTCTTGGGTTTATGCAAATACCACTAAGTAAGCAAATGTCTTTGCATATCACACCAAACAACAGGAAACAAGATTCCTTATCTTTCCAAGTCAAAAGAGGCACAGGCCATTAATAAACCATGCCAATCTCATTAGACTATAACATTGTTTTAAAAAATCTCATTATAGCCTATTGGCATTGGGCTTACTTGATATTTTCAGAGAGCTTATGTATTGCTGCGGTGATGTGTTTCCTTTTCCCCAAGAATTCATTGGACAACACAACAGTTTGATACAATGGTGTTCAGAATTGAAGATTTACTTCCCAGCATTTGTTCTGTGAGACAGTAAAATAGAAAATGCAAATGTGAGGAATGTAGATTTTCTGTTGTCTGGGGCCAAAGCTTAAACAGGGACCAACAACATAAAGATTGTGGTGTTTTGGTAGGGAAACATTTATAAAAGCCTCAGTGCTGACAATGTGACCAGTAGTATATAAACGCAATCTAAATTCTGGGTTTAGAAAGATTACCTTTCTGTTAAATGATGTTCCTCTGATATGAGCCCAGATACAGTTACTCTGCACCTGCATGCATCAGTGCTACCACAACCTCTGGAGTACTGCTAAGTGCATTGTACATTTATTTCACAAAATCCTTCCCAAGAATAGGGTTGAGTTATTGCCCCCATTTTATGGGAGGGGAAAGTAAGACATTCCAGGATGATATACCTTGTTCAAGGTCAAGTTATAACAAGCAGTACCTTGGTCTCAATTTTAACACCCTTCAAAAATAATTATTTTCTCATCCTTAAATTCTGTTTCTCAAATAAATGTCTGGGCTGGTCACTTTTACACATCTGCTTCCACGGGAAAGATTTGAATGTGCTGCGGGAATCAGCTGTAGGTGTCAGGATTTGACTTGCATACGCAGTTTTTCACAGGAATAAACACTTGGGGGCATCAAATCAGAGGTGAGGACCCAAAGGATAAACGTTCAAAGATGGCCAGGTAGAACAAAGGTGATGGCATGACTGAATAATCAGTTTTTGACCCCGGGTGACCCGACCTGCATAATCCTGGAAATTCATTTGTCTCCCTCCAAAGGGCAGCTGAGTTGACTAAACAGATTGCAAGGAGGTCAATCGGCTTCTGTGGAGTGACCGGAGGCTCAGATATTCAATGTCAATACCCACACCCTGGAGTTTATTCCTCTTTTAAAGAGAATGTAATAGAGAAAGTCTAGTCAGCAATAAGTTCACTTTTGCAAGAGTCTAATGACATCATTATAGAACCCTCTAACTTTGCTGTGTGGATCCCCTGTCAGTGGTGCCCCAGGGGTTCAGCCCACATGATCTCAGCTATTCTCCATAGCCTCTTGGTGCATCCTCCCATATGTAGGAAAAATGAGAGCTTTTATAGACACAAAAGGGTCTGCAATAGCCCCAAGAGCACACAATATTATTTTATTCATTAGTTGTCAAGGGCCTGCAGGGTTCAAACAGACAGGTCAATAGAAGGGTATATATAATATGAGTTGTTCTGCACTCCAAAAAATAAGGTATTTGCTGGAAGGTGTCCCTAGGGTTCAGATCTAATACAAACTACAGATTCAATTGGGGTCTCTCAACTTTACCCCTTTTCTGAGACCACTAGCCTGACAGTCAGTATTTGAACTGCTATTTGGATTTTCTTTGCAGTGACTGAATATTATTTCCTAATGCACCCACAAGCATCCTCTCTGTCAAACCCCAAAGCCTGCCCATCATACTCAAGCCAGCAATCTCAAGTATTTGACATACAGGGTGTGTAATAGGTACTCAATACATCTTAGGTCAAAACACAAATCCAAGGGGCTTGGCAGAGGTCACTGATATCCCAGAGGGTTTCCTCAATGGACAACCATGAAGATGAGTGTCCCACTTAATTGGTGGTGAGCAAATTTGTTTTGACATGGAAGTTAAATGAAAGCATTAGTAGAAATCATTTTTTATTCCAAGATTAGAATAACTTCATTATGTTTTCTTATTATTAAAATAGAATGGACATAAGGAAAAACTGAAAAGAATTAGTAAAAAATAAAAAGTAGACACTTTGCGTAATCCAAAACATTAAACATAAACTATAATAAATAAATTATAATATAATAATAAATAAAATATAATTTAATTTTTTTCATATAGTTTTAGTCACATGTATACTTATAGAAATGACCCTATAATTACTGGCACTTGTTACACATTGGAAATGCTGTTATAAAACATAAGAGGATCACTGTTCAATGCTTTTTGTACAAGGTCTTAATGACTGCATCCTCTCTTAGGATTCTGTGCATGCATCAGGGGTGTGTATGTGTGATATGCATCCTTTCATTACATAAGAAGCAAACCATCCCATTTCTTGTCTTGCTTTGTCTCCCAGAGAAAGAACTAATTTTTGTCTTGTTTTTCAATAATTTTCATTGGCAAAGTTCCTTTTTGTTTGAGTACTTTGTCATGTCATCATTCTTAATATTTTATCCTTGAGCCAACAGTGGGTCTAGCGTTATTTTCTGGGAGAAAGAAGTGCCAGTGTGAACACTTATCTTCACACCTGTAAAGGCAAACTTTCATTTGAGAATCAAACATATTAGCAGCAGCACACTTTAATTTTCAGGCCTTACATATTAACTCTCAACACCTCACAGAGTCTATAGTGACACCAGGACTTCTCGGAGAGCATGGCCTGTGATGATCAGACTCTCAGCTGCTCCCAAGAGCCTTCCTGAGAGAAACGATGGATTGGAAAGCTTGTCTATGTGGTACATGATCTATTCACTCCTCCAGTACTTGGTGCTAGATCACCACAAGAACACATACTTGGATCTCATTTTATGTGAAAGAGAATAAATCAATTTACCTTGAACATTTTAATTCAAGGCATATATACATATATATGTATATATAAACACACACATAGATGTGTGCACATATATGTATTCAAACATGAATTAAACATTTAATAATACTCTTTTTTATTTTTTAGAAGTGTCCTTCTGTTGATCATCTCATATGCCAAGTTGTATAGTCTTTGAATGGTTAACCCCAACCAGACTGACTGTAGATCAAATTATTATTTTGTTATATGATTTTGCACACCGGGAGATTTTTAGAGGAATGTATATATTACATTAGAGCAGAAAAGTAAGGACTCTTTTGAAAGATGTGTTAACTCATGAAGTGATGCCACAATGATTTGAATACCAGCACAGTGCAAAGTGAGCCAAAAAATTTATTTCGATCTCTAGAATTGGTGTATTATAACCAGAGTGCATCATTCAGGGGTTGTGTATAATTTTTAGGGAAGTTTTTGTGGGCATTCTGCCTATGAGTTTTCTGGAGATCTGTCTGTAGTTATAAACTTAATTTATATGTAATATGCATACATCACAGAAGTTCTAAAATTAACGCAATAAATGGAATTTTATAAAGGTAATGGATAAATGTATATTTGTTCACAGAATAAGTATTTGCCTAAGTCTAGTTCCATGGTTCTTAAATCCAATTAAATGTTAGGATCACAGGGAGAACTTTAAAATACATACTAGTTGATCCCCCAGCTCCAGCCAGTGATAAGGAAGCTTAGGAGGGAACATAGTCAGTGCAGTTCCAGAAAGTTTTCCAGACAATTCAGACTAGCTGGCTTTGAGAGAAAAATTCCAACTACTAGGTTATAACATTCCCTCTGTGACATAATGAAATGAGTAACTGAATTTAATTTGCTTTATGACCGTACTAATAAGCAAGATTGAACAATAAAGTACTCTCAAAATAAATTTCACTTTAATTCATATTATCTTTTCTTAAAGAGTACTACTGGGTTGCTCCTGCTGATGCTGTTCTCTGCTGCTTTCCTGCCTCCAGCCTGCTTTGCCATCAACCATTTCTCCTCTGCGATGCCCCTCTGCCACGTCACCCTGCTTAGGAGCCAGCTGCTATGGACTGAAACCTCTACAGGCTGTGAGCTGAAATAAAGCTTTCCCCCTCCAGTAAAGCAAAAATAAGAGTACTGTTGGTCACAGCAGAGCAGCGAGCTAGAGCACGGGTATGTGAGACCAAGTTGTCTTGGAGCTGTCTTGCTTCTGTTCCCTCTACACTCTGCCGACCGCCAGGCTAAAGGTTTAATTCAAAGGGCAGAAACAATGACAAAGGCTACTCTGTTCCACCCATTGTCACATTAGAATAGTATAGACAGGCAAATGAAGAATTCCTTTCCATTTATTTGATGACAGGAAACTTCATAAACCTACATCCTTGAGAGAAGGTCAGGCTTCTCAGCCAGTTGCAGTCAAACACTCAATTTCTGAGGGACTGTGAGGTCTTTGGGGACAACAATGAAAGGAGATAGTGTAGATAGGAAAGGAAAAGCGGGGAGCAGAACAGCAAAACAGACCCTTTAGAGACTACTGTTAAACAAAGAGTTCCCAGTAGGCTGCTGAGAATGTGGTCCACAATCTAGAGGAGTGACAGGGGAATGTGAAAGGAGGGACCTTCCAGGGAAGGAAGAGATGGAAAGCCGAGGGCAGTCTCCCCGCAACTATGCATGCGATGGTATTGCTATCCTATGTTTTCTGCCTGCAGGGCTGACTCGGATAGCAACATGAACTGCAGTTGGAATGATCAAGTCTGTGAATGAGCTCTTCCCCAGTCTCACACAGGTCTCTTAGCACACAGGTCTCTTTGGTATTAGAGAAAGAGGAAGAAGAATGAAAACAAACATCTAGCCCAAAGAACAAGATTAATAAAATGAAACAAAGAGGATGGGATGTGGATACACCTTCGCTGACATTGGATCACACTGCCCTTTCTAATGTGTATATGTTTAGTAAAATTGCACAGCTCCCTTTGTCCCTATCTCAGGCCACCTTGGGAGTTTTGATCCTTAAAATTACAAAGAGGACAGAGAAGGATCACACAGTGTTCCCTCTTGGATGTACTGCCATCCATCTTTTTGATGTGAAACATCTAAAACCAAATTCTCAAAAATAATTTTCCACTGAGCATTTATTCAGAGCTCTGTTTCTCTGGTGATTCTTAACAAAGGTGTTGTTGCCTGTGCCCAGAGGAAAGACTAATTTAAATGTAGAAAGAGACACTTAAAAAATAATGTCATCTGTTGGCAAAATCTCTGAGGGTATTACCTTCCTTTCACACAGGCAGAGAGCTCAACCTGATTGCATTTAGGGTTATCTTTAGCAGCTATACTCTGAATCAAAACATCCTCATGAGGACTATTGTTCTAACTAATCTACTTATTAAGCTTTTCTTCAGTTTTAATAGTCTTTTATTAAAAAAAACTCAAAGGGGACAGCTATGGATTTTGCAATTATTAGCAAGGAAAGAGCAGCCTATGACCTAGAACCACTGACTTTTCTAAGGATGTTCGTCTTTCCAAAGCAATCCTTTAAACCGTTCTGCTTAGTTATAGGCAATCCCCCCACTGCACACTGTTCTCTATCCCCAACAAAGTACAACCAGCGGGAAGCAGACTGTCCTCCCCTTTGGATTTGGCAGGTGAGATGAGGGACTGTACTTTAAAGAAAGGAAACAGAGCGGCAGAGGGTGGCATACAACAAAAAAAAGGAGACCACACCACACAATATTTGTGAGTAGGATGTTTAAAGCTCTGTTTGAAGGGATCCTTTGTACCACTGAATACACATTTGTGACTCTGCTTTTCTTTATGCATCCTCTGCCTTCCCTGTCTTCGTGGAAGAGAACAATTCCTCTGATGAGGTCCTCTCTTCTTTCTGCGTTGCTTTTGTCGGGTAAAAGCTGTTCACATATTTTTTTTTTGACTGAAAGCTATATTCACTCAACCGACTAAATGAAAATTTTCTAAGTTTTTATTGGTTATTAAGGTATTTCCCCATCAATAGTATACTTTTTGTACACTAAAAAACTTTTATCCCACATCTAAAGACATGAGCCATCACACATCGAAAAACAAATAAACCCCAAATGCTAGTGAAATATATAAAGTGATGCACCACACAGAGTGTCCACAAAAGTGCTAAGAAACATAACCCTGCCAAAATCATACTGGACACTATGGAAGCATCTCTGTTGTTATAATTTTTAAAATTCACCTGAGACTATCCAAAGAGGGAAAAGCTTATAGTTCTGCTACCCAGATGCTTAGTTAAGATGCAGCGCCATAGGCTGCTAATTTATTCTCTGACTCCTGAGCAATTATTTCATACTTTTGGCCTTTACTACCTGAAGTCACTGTTTTTACATCATTCTCACTTAAGGACTCTTAGCATCATCTAAAGTAGAAATGACAATTAAACCTCCTTCTGCATTGGCAACTGTTTTCCTAAGGAGCCAGGACTGCGCTAGAGACCCATGCCTGCATTACAGTGTGTGAAGGATGCTAAAATTTGTATTCATGCAAATAGGTAGTGAATCAAGGAATAAAAGCATTTAACACTGGAGGAATATCTCTAAAATATATTAAACACTGTGGTCATGTTAATGAAATCCTTGTAAGAGACATAAGGGTTAAGGAAATGACAGAAAACTGCGGTATCACAAAGTAACTTCATTAAACAGGGGTTTGATCTTTACACAAGACTTCTAGGATCCTATTTTTTTAATAAAGGGGTCTACAGGAAGCTGAGGAAGATTGACCCTGAACTGACATCCTTGAATAAACAAAGCTTCCCGAGGAAGGACTCTGAAGTGTCAACATTTGGCTTACACAAACGGAATGATGCAGAGTTGAGAAAGATTTTCAAAGGTGAGGAAACCAGATCATATTTTCTTTGTCAGGGACTTTGTTATGAGAACTGTGGCATGAGCCAGATGTGGTGGCGCATGCCTATAATCCTAGCACTCAGGAGGCTGAGGCAGGAGGATTTTGCAAGTGCACAGCCAGCCTGGGCTATAAAGTGAGTTCAAGGCCAGCCTGAACTGCATAGTGAGACCCCATCTCAAAAGAAAAAAAAGAAAAAAAAAAAAGAAAGAAAAAGAGAACTGTGGCATGAAGGCCAATGAAATACATTTTCTTGAGCTATAAGATCAATGTCTTATTTGATTTGCATGGAAGAAATAAAATTCAAAATGGTGGTGTTCCTTACAGAAGGCTGCGGGCCATGTCTCAAATTCTTAGAGAATCCGAGACATGTAGGGATTTCATGTGAATTCCCTCTTCTCCATGACCTGAACGTTCAGTAGAAGGTGGTGAAAGTGTGATATTCTACTTCTATTTGGGCATCGGGAAATCATCTGCAGGAAGTTAGGTAAACAGCTACCTAAAGAACCAGAGTGGATATTGAAGAATCACACTGACTCCTCTCACCTGTCCATGGCAGACGCTGTTTTTTGCCTACTCAAAACCCAGTAGCTATTTTTCCAACTCTTTCTAACCAAATCCCACTTTTTCTTCGTGTTAATAGGTGCTCAGAGAGGGTATGTACCACCTATATCTGGGTGACAACTTAAGGTTTGTGTAATTCACTGTCAGTGCTGTGCATTGGCTTGACTGCTAAGTGGGCATGGCTAACAGTTGTCTAAAGAAACATGAGGGAAGCAGATTGGGTGATCCTGAAAATCACTGTAATCTCTCATGAAAGACAAGAGACTCCCCAGGTAGACCCTCTCCCAAGTGTATGTTCCCTGGTTTGTATGCTGGCATGGAAGGTTAACGTGCGAGATAGTGAAACTGCCCAATGTGACTCCATGAGCAAATCTGGCTGGACCTACGGCTTGTTGAACTACTGCATCAACACAGAGCACAAGTAACGATGAAAACTGGGGCAAAATTTTCACGTCAAAGTGCGTTGTGTACCAACTCTGATGAGTTTCAAAGAAGCTGAATACCAAGGTGTGACTGTATTCTTCAAGGCTCATCACGTTTGAGTGCCTTAGAATGTTTATTTGGACTCACAGTCTGCAGAGTAACTTGCACGGTTTGCCTTGGAGTGTCTGTGATTTAGTGCTAAACATCTCAGGAGGCCCTATAGCCTCAGACAAATCAAGACAAAAAGTCCAACATAAGAAATTTACCACTAAATTAAGAAATTACCCAGATATTTCAATATTTCCCCTCTCAAATATTTAGGCATATAAAATACAAGAGGAATTAAGACTGAACTTAAAATGGTATCTTCTAGGGCTGGGGTTGTAGGGCTCAGCAGCTCAGTGCCTGCCTGGTAAATGCTAGGTCTTTTTTTTTGTTGTTTTGTCTTTTTTTTTTGTTTGTTTGTTTTTCTGAGATAGGGTCCCACTATGCAGTTCAGGCTGGCCTTGAGCTCACTTTGTAGCGCACGCTGGTCTCAAATTTGCAACAATCCTCCTGCCTCAGCCTCCCAAGTGCTGGGATTACAGGTACGCACCACCATGCCTGGCTAAGGATGAGGTTTTGAGTTCAATTCCCAGTGGCAAAAAACAAAAACAAAAACAAACAAAAATGAAAACAAAAAACAAAATAATACCTTCAATTGTCTACCTTCTAGATATACAGTAGCAGAAACATCAGACAATTTTTGAAAGCAACCTAGTACAAGCTTGCATCAGGATTAATGTTAGGAA
Organism: Dinomys branickii; assembly: GCA_004027595.1. Lineage (NCBI taxonomy): Eukaryota > Metazoa > Chordata > Mammalia > Rodentia > Dinomyidae > Dinomys > Dinomys branickii. Next base: position 47,423 of record PVLD010002801.1, read on the forward strand.
AAGCTAACAATTTATGCATTGTCCATGCAGATATACCAGACACTGTGTACTCTACTTGCGTTACCTTAATATTTCTCAATAATGTTTAATATTGGTGATGTTACAATGTGTTATGTGTAATAATTTCATATTTTATTTTTATTTAAAATTAATATCCAACATAATTAATATTAACACTTATTCCCCTTTTACTTTTGAGGCAGCTGAGGTTAAGAGAGCTTAAGTAAGCAGCTGGTAGTCACTCATATGTTACATTTTGAAGAGTATTTCCTGGGTTTTGCCAGCATATATATAAGTAGATTTAGTCTGGGGTTGAGAGATCCATGAAACAGTCAGCCCTTATGCGACTTTGGTCAGAACAAAATGCTCATTACCACTTCTTAGAAGTTTCACTTTCATGTGTTTGAACCTACAGATGTCAGCACAAGCCCCTAGGGAAAATGATAAGTGTGCACCCAGGAAGGTCTCTGCTGGCTCAGGGTCTGGTTGGTGTGGTGCCTTCCAAGATCTACTCATTCATGGAGTCCCTGTGCCAGGCAAGAAGAAGACCACTTAAAGGCAAGTGCCATGTCTGGCATTTTGCTGATAGAAATCACTGGTTTTACACAAATACTTCTGACTCTGGCTCAGTGGAAAATCACACAGAGCATTTCAAGTAGTGGAATCAGAGGTGACCGAAGCAGCAGATATCAGCTTTAGTCTGTCCTCTATTATCTGCTTGCAGGAAAGCAATGAGAATGATGTTGGTGATTTTTGATCTGATTGTATTTAGGAGATAATGTCAATGAAAATTGAGTGTTGTTACTTGTGCAAAGTAAATGTCGGGGCAGACTGAGACATTTAAGAATGAGGAGAGAGGTCACTTTCCAGGAAAAAGCATTCCATTTTATTAGCATTAGAACGATTGCATGCCACATTATTTTTATTTTGTTTTTTGGCAAATATAAAATAAGATAATTGAGAGGACCCAATGACCAAGCATCAGAGTCAATTTATGGAAAGATAAACTCAGAATCGAACCACAGGTGACCTCATTTACTTGACTGGTTTATATCTGTGTTATGGCAGATCATCCAAAGATATTTCAAGGGCTATTTTCTGAAATGTTGGTGATTTCTTCGGTACACACTGGTACCCATGAAATTTTAAATAGTTTGGAGGTAAAAACACTGTCTTCTGCTCATAGCCTATTTTTTCCCTCACCTTCTGGATGTTTTAAAAATATGAAATGGGATAATGAGTAGGTTTTGGGGTTTTGTAACATGATGAAGTTCTTCATCTATGGACAATAATTCTGATAGTACTGATGGCAACCCTGGGAATAGGTTCGTGTGCTGGTGGCTATAGGCAAAGCTAAGTAATTGTATGTGTTTTATCTCATTCATTTTTCATAGAAGTACTGTGATAGCCCTGTCCTTGATCAGGAGGGAAATAAAAGTTCACAGTGGTAGAATTTGTTCAAGGTCACACAATTAAGACACAGAGACGAAGCCTGCACTTGAATATGGGCTGTTTGACCTCCAAATCCAATCTCTATATCTCTCACTATATCCCTCCACCTTCAGATTCTACTTACACAACAAGATTTATGATGCTCCAAACCATATTTTAAAAAGACTTCAGGGTTATTTAGCCAATGTCCTGACTAGTATAAGATCAGTTCCACATAAAGTAGTGCCTTAAGGTTGTACAAACCAAAAGTATAATGAGGGTTCAAGAGGCTTCCGAGAAATTCTTGGATGACAGATCTCTCCCAGTTAGGGATGCCCCCTTTGAGGACAATATTATGAAGGGCAACTATCATCATGTCACATCCGTGTCCCTTGGTGCTACTATAAAAGACAAAATCTGGAATACTGTGCACTATAAGTCTTATCCCATATGACTTTTTTATGTTCTTATGATTCTTAAAATATATCTAAGTAACCTATTTCTATAATTCATCAAACTTAACCATGAGGAATAACTGAATCTGCCATTCCTTGTCCAACTGGCGGCAAAGGTGAAGCCATTCTTACTAGAAGAAAGCAATGCTATTTTTGTAGCTCGTTTTATTGGACAGAAAATAACTGGACTTTGGGAAGATGTAGGTCCTGTTTTCTTTTCTGCCTCTGAGGGGGTGGATGACCCTGAGCAAGACACACTGGGAACCATCCTTTTGTCATTAACAAAGTGAATGACTCAATGTCAGGGCATTTCCCCTCAGGGGAAGGCTGCACTAAGAAATGTCTTATAGTCAGCAAAGAGATAGGCTGGAGAAATTTGTTTATCTAATGCTGAATTATAAAAGGAAGAAAAGATCTCTTCTGAAATATTCATAACCATAGGCCTGCTCTCAAGCAAAGGGGATTCAAAATTTACATACCAGCATATTCCAAGAAATCTCAAGACAAGAAATCAAACTGGTCTTCAGTTGGATAGGGTTTATAGAACCTGGCAGATGCCGCCACAAATTTCTGTGCTGAGATGAAATATTGCACCATCCCTTTAAGCCTCACAGAATATCTACAGGTAAAATGCAGATGACATAAGCTCACTCTCCAAAACTGCACAGCAAACAAGGAAGCAGGTGTTCCCGAGCCGTACTCCGCAGAAACAAGTGAAAACATTAGGTAGTGGAATTATGAGACTCAGATGGTAACATAACTATATTTAAATGTTTTATAAAAGCAGTAAAAAAAATGAGCAAGGAGCAAGATACTCTCAAGAGAGATTAGATTATAAAAAGAACTTCCAGAAATGACATATTCTAAATAAAAATTCAAGGAGGGAAAACATAAAATCATTGAAATAAAAAAAACTCAATATATGTATGTTCAGTGGCAGATTAGAGTCAGACAATATAAAGATTTTATCCATAATGCTGAAAAGAGAGACAAAGAGATTAAACTGAAGAGATACTCAGAAATATAGATGAATATAGCTTGCATAAATTTAATTAGCATTGTAGGAAAAGGAAGAATTAGAGAATGCAGTATGATAATATGGCTTAGGACTTTTCAAAACTAGTGAAAACCCTGAATCCCAAGATTAAGAAAACTCAGTAAATCCTAAATACGATCATAAATATGAAATATGTATCTACCCACAATGGAGTAAAGCTGTGCAATATCACAATGAAAAGATCTTGATACCAATAAAAATTGAAACCTTAGACCCCTCATTACAGAGGAAAAGTTTTTCACAGATTTCCCAGAAAGAGTATAGACTAGAAAAAATAAAACCTTTTGTGTTTTGTACTAGGGATTGAACACAGGGCCCTTACACAGAGTTGCATAGTCTGGACTACAATTTGAGGCCCTCCTGCTTCAGCTTCTCACAGTGCTGGGATTACAAGTGTGTACCACCATGCCTAGCTAAAATCTTTTCAACCTTAAAACACTAAGGGGCAATAAATGTCAACCTACAATTGTACAATTGGCTAAGCTATCATTCACTCCTGAATAACAAGTATTTTTCAGACAAACACAAGAATGAGATATGTCAGCAATGAATCCTACCTAAAGAAGTCATGGTTCCATGCCAAGAGATACTAATTTAACTTGTCTGATGGGTCTATCGTTCATTCATTCATATATCCACCCATCCTTTCATCCATCCATCCATCCATCCACCCACTCACCCACCCATCCATCCACCTATCTATGCACCCGTCCATCCTGTTCTTATTTGTTAGTCCTTATCCATCTATTTATCATCCATCTATATGAATAGATACATATCTATTTAGTACATTATCTCTAACATAGCATCTCTAATATATCTACTTAGAGATTATCTGTCTTTCTAGAGGTATAAATGGATATTTAGTTTTTAGCCACCTATAGGTGGTCAGTGGGGAAAACCACTGTTGTAGAGTGGTTTTTCTCCAGCCTTAATGTGTGTACACATCCCCTGCAGACCTTGAACTACCAAATCTGATTCAGTAGCTTCAAGTTCTACATTTTTAATAAGCCCCCATATGAGGCTGGTGATTCAGATCTATGGACTACAGTACAAACAGCAAGTTTTTAAGGAATAGTTTCAGAAGATAAATATTTTCCTCAAGGGAATGACTGAGGCTCAAGAGGCAGTGCTGAACCAAAAATCTGTTGAATATGCATATCTCTGAACAAATATTTGTCGTACACAGTCATGATAATGTTTAAATTTCTTTATGAGAAACAAGTTAAATGTGAGGTGATGGTAAGAGTTTAATTATTTCAAGGTATTCGTGTTATTCTCCAAGTGTACAGGGTGGAGCACAGAGGAAACTATCAAAATGAAGGACCCAGACTTTCACAGTTGGGTTGGAGAGACTATTAAAATCTATCAAGCAAGTGAATATACATTTTTTGGTTTGTTTGTTTGTCTGTTTGAGATGGGGTCCTACTCTGTAGTCCTGGCCAGTCTTGGAATTTGCAATCATTCTGCCTCAGCCCTCCAAGTGCTAGGATTATAGGCATGTGCCACCACACCTGGCCGAGGAGACTTCTGAGAGTAAAAAGTGATGCTATGAATTACCCTGGACAACAAACATAAACGAACATCCCTCTAGGCAGAGCAATACACATAATCAGCTTCCCTCAAGAGCTGAGAGGTGTGGGTGAACAAGCAGAACTCCGCATCTCTTCTTTAAATTCCCTTCCCTCCTAGCACACCTCGTTTTTCTCTGTAGACACTTGAGAAAAGAATTATAACAGGCGCCTGTTTGTTTCACCTGTCTAGCATCAATTCTGCCTATTTTTAGTAGCTGCCCCTCAGTTTTGTTTTGGGAAAACTACACCACCCCTCACTCTCTGCACATTTCATCATTTGATGTCAACTCCAGGAGTGGGAATGGTTTTTGAGTTTTGCCCATCAGCCGTTCTCCTCCACTGATTATAATGATAGGACACAGCTTAAGTGTACAAGCCAGAGTTTCCCAAGGAGTCAGTTCTGAGACTATTTGGGAAAGAAAGCACTTTCCTATTGGAATTTCCGTTGAGGCCCTGACTCTGGTCCCTGCCAAACCAGTGGTGGAAAAGAGGGAGAGACATATACTAGGTCCTAACATCATGGCTTGTACCACTGAATTTAGCAAAGTCTGAAGCAAAATATATCCTTGCACTTTTAACGTAAAGGGAGACAATATTTCCTAAGCCTTTTAAAATTGTATTTACTCATTCCTTATTATTGTTTTTGTTATTACTGACTTAAACAACTTTGAACCGGCTTTCTCAGTCAACAAATGAAAGGAATAACTAATAAGATGTATAGTTTGTGAAAACCATTTGATGAAATTAACTTGGCAATGCCTTTGAGTTCTAGTGACATCAGTCAAGTGGCACTAGCTATGTAAGAGTGAGAACTGATTTTCCCCAGGGCTATTATTCAAATCTGGACCTTGAAACCACTATGTGCTTTTAAAATGCTTACTATTTTTCCTAAGAGTAGATTTTCTAATCTAACTCATCTTACATTTGAAAAAATATGCCACGTTAGTGCATGGTGAAATTCACATTCTGAGACAGCAATCTTATAAAATGTTGTTTACGATCTGATTTTAAAAACATTTGAAGGGACTAGCTTAGATAATAGAAATTCATCTAAAGCACAGAGGTTAGAATTAATGCTTTTGAATTTATTTGCTTCTGATTCTAAAACTCATAACTATACACTATTTAAATGCATCCTTGTTAGTATTCCAGGGCGAGTCACAACAATAAATAAGGTACACGCTCAGTTCAAGGTGCCCTAATGACATCTATGAAAAAATACCTATGATTTTTGCATTTCTTTTGAATGCTTGACTTAAGATTCTAAAAGAGCCTAGATGTAATGTATTGCAATACTCCAATATTATTTACTTTATCACCTAAGTTTTTTATGTATTTTGAAAATAAAATAAAAATATACCCTTGAACAGATGTGCCCTGAGCACATAACAATTCTTGGGGCAGAAGAAGTCCTCAATATTTTCTGAAGAAATGGTGAATGAACAAATAGGGCTGAACGTATACATGAAACACATACACATATATTTCATTTCTTGGGTATGAAATAAAGAATAAAGGCAGGAGAATGCACTTAACTTCCAGTTATTAGTCATTACTTTGATAAGAGTTTTGAAACCTCTATTCCCAGAAATAAAATTTTCAATGCCAGTTGCTAGGTTAAAAAAACAAAAGATTCTCTAAGAAAAGCTACAAACAAATTCTTGTACAGCTTCTCCGAGTATTTAATAGGTCAGTGTGCCTCGTGAAGCTCCGAGATGGGAGAGCAGTGAAGCAGAGGTCCTCAGGCAGAATTTGACAACCAAATTTAATTTTTCTGTAACATCTCTTATTAAGAGATTTCCACAAAACTCACTTGGAGATATGCTTCTGGTTCCTCACTGCCAATCTCTAGAAAAAAGGCTTGGATACTGTTTAATTCTAGAAAGGTACTTTAGAGGGTAGCGCAATCAGTGAGAATTTACTAGTTCAGATACATCAGACAATTTACTATTATCATTGAATTTATTTTTATCTTATTTCAGTTGTATATATTGAAGATGTGATGCATAAAGAATAATTTAAATAAAGTTTTGATCATATAACTCAATAACTTAGGAGGGAGAGGTGAGGTTTTACAATTCTTCTGGAATATATTATGGGAAACATCACATGGGTGAAGGTAGATGCATTTCTTGTACAAAGAGAGGAATGTTAAATATACCTACTAGGCTGAACAACTGAATTCCACAAAAAGACTTTTTTTCTTACATCCCAACAAAATAGAGAGCTTAGAGGAGCAGAGAGAATTATCCTGGATGTAGAACCGATCTGCATAAATTCATCAGAGCATCACACTGAGGGTGCACAGATTATTTGAAAGAGGGAACATATCGAGCAATGCTTAAAACAGAATGCCTGAAATAGAAAAGATAGCATTTTGAAACTCAAATACTGCTCCCATTTTTTTTTATGTATCAATAAGATGTGGATAAGTGTGTGAAAGAGAGTGCTGAGGATTTCATTTACTCTTTGTACTCCACTGCATATTGGGTTATTCCTTATTGATTTATGATTTTATTAAAGCCCCAGGGATATGTTTTCCTGCATATTTCTAGTTGAGGACCGCATGTGTATCTGATATTTCATAAAGAGCATGTGGAATGCTTCCTTGCAAAGCTTTACCCTCCTTCAGAGCGATGCTTATAATAGGAGTCGATACAACAACAAATAAGCATCATTTATTTTCCTCTTTTATCTTATCTTTGTTCCACAAGAATTTAAATGCAAATGTGAAGTCGAATGAACACCAACAAACGCATCCACTGCGCCTGCAATATAATCACTGCAATCTATAAACCATAACAAGCTCTCTTGTGCTGTCTGCTCACTGTCACAGTATTTTGTGGTCGCAAATACGTTCTGTGGGTGTTATTTTGCAACCAAATATGAATGAGAACACGGAAGAATCGTCCTAGTGTTTATGTGAAAAGAGTGTAATGTTTGCTTGTGCACAGAAGGAACAGCTTTATTCTTTATTTAACTTATTTTCACAAAACAATTAAGGCAAATATATTTTTAGCATCAATAATTAAAACCAGGGAACTCAGAGGGAGGGTTGATGTGTTCAGCTTTGTCTATGCAGAGTTTTCTCTCCTTGCTACTAACAGTATGCTATTTCTTATAGTGGAATCCTTTCTAATTTATTATCTAGTTCTTCTAACTTGATTCTTGCTCTTAAATGAATGCCAAACATCTTGAGCAGGAGTTTTGCAAGCCTGGGAAATTATCCTATGTGCTGTCCTAGGTCAATTACCTGCAATTTTCAGCACATTAGAAATAGTCCAAGGGGAATGGACTGGCTTCCCGTTAGTCTCACCTTTAGCATTGCTGTGGTCTGTATGTTACCCAAAACTCACATGCTGAATGCAACTTGATCATTAATGTGATAACATTATGAGGCCTGGCCTTTAGGAGGTTATTACATCACAAAAGGGGAGCCCTTGTGAATGAGATAAAGACCTTTATAATGTAGGTTTCTCACTAACTTCAGCCCTTTTTGTCCTTCCAACTTTCACTAAGTCACAGCAAGGAAACTCAACAGACCCTGAGTACTGAAGCCCAGCTCTTGGACTTCCCTGCCTCCATAACTATGAGCAATAAAATCTGTCCTTTATAAATTTCCCAGGCTCAGGTACTATTTTATAGTAGCACAGAAGCCCAAGATACGCATGCATAAAATTTCAGTGGAGCAACTTGTTCAGTGAAGTCTCTGACTACAAACCCTTGAGCCTCTACTCAAGTTCAGTGCATCTAGAGGAAGCTGTGATCATCTGTATCTGCATCTCCAGTGATAGAAATAAATATGATCCCTTCCCCTAGATCAGAGATCAGCAAAAGAAGGCCCTGAACCGAATCTGGTTTATTTATTACCAGGTTTTTTTCTAAAGGCAGAGTCGTTGGAACACAGCTACCAATTTTTGCCTAAGTATCATCTGTGGCTACTTTTACTCTGCAATGAGAGCTGAGTATTTGTGACAGGCTGTTTTTGTGAAGGACTATAGAGCCTAAAATATTTACTATCTGACCCTTTCCTGAGAATGTTTGCCTTCTATTGATCTAAATGTGTTATCTTTATGCTTCACTATCAAAATAATACAGCAAAATAGTATGGTGTTACAATAAGTATATCATCTTCAGTATACTGAAACTCTGCTGAAACTTTCCATCACATTTAGTTTCTTACTCTGGACCATTAATGTCTTGGTCTATCATCTGTGTCCCTGCACATTTATTTTTCCCTTTCCCTCTTATGCTGTTGTTCACCATGTCCCAGGTATATCAGCCTCTTTTCTCATTCTTATATATGACACAATTGTTCATGCCTCAGGATATTTGTACTGAAAGCCACTTTGAAAACAGGACATATGCTTTCATGGTTGTTTTGTAAGTTCAGAGTATATATTGGTCTGCCTTGTGTACTGCAGTAAAATGCCCAAGGTGGGCTAACTTTATAAAGAAAAGGCGTTTACTTTGCTCACAACTTTGGAGGTTGAAAGGCTAAATAGTGTGGTTCAGGCCCTTTCCAGGATCCCTGTCCCCAGCTGTGTCACTGTCATGGAAGCACAGGTAGAAATGAGAGGTCACATCTCCTAACAGGAAGATAGAGAGTGTATGGTCCCGCTGTACCTTCTGAGGCCACACCCTCAAAGACCTGCAAACCACTCAGCAGGCCTCACATCCTACACGTTTCACTCCACCATTACACTCTCGAACTGGGGGCCAAGCATCAGCACCTGAGCCACAGGGAGCAAACCACACCCAAACCAGAGCAATGTGTATGAACAGATCATTCACTCTGTGCAAAGGAAGCACGTTCAGTTTACACTGCAGAGGAAGGGGTATTTGGCCCTTCCACTTAAGTATAAAGTTTAATGTGAGACAAAGAACATAAAAAAATGCACAATATCTCAGTGACAAAATGATCAGATATGCCATACTGTTAAACAATAGATACTCTTACAGAGATTAAGAGAGTCCTGACTTGCTTTAGCAAATCAACGCTTCTTTTAATAGCAAGATCTAAATAGGCCTTATTCAAGAAATACCATTTTATTTTCATTCAACTCTGTATAGTGGGTATCTATTAAAGAATTTAAATAGATGAATAACCTACTCCAACATCTGGCTTTCAAAGAGCTACTCATCCATACAAATTCAGCATCAAATTAACTAAATTCTAAATCCACCTCCAATGAATGTTGCAATGCTAAATTTACTCTGGAAGCTAGCAAAGTACTCTGCCTACTGGATGGAGTGAAGGAAGAGAGTGAAAACAAGACTTGTTTTATAGATGAAAATAAGCCCCATTCTTTGGGAGAGCTCATACTCACCTTTGGGGAACAGCTACTATAAAATGTTAGCTCTGTTTTCAGAAAAGTGATACTTTGGGTGAAACAATCTATCTTAGGTCTAACTACAAAAAATCTCGAATGGAACTGCTGCTAGTGGTGGGAACTCTGTGATTCTTCACCGCTTTTGCCCTCCTGAAGAAGGAAGAGTGGGAATACCAGCCACACAGACTTGACACTGGACCAGCATCTAAAGAGATGGTATTTGTTTAAAGAGATCTAAGGTCACAGTAACTTGGGGCCTGGGTGTTCCAAACTGCATGCCATTCTTATTTCCTTTCTTTCTGTCTCTGAATAAATTTCAAGAACTGTGCAAAACTAAAACTCAAGCTTTTGGTTGCTTCGGTTTTTTTTTTTTCTTGACCAATTTTGCATGCTTACATCTGGCAATCTGAGTATCTAATCTGAAGATGACAATACGCACTATAACAACCATTGTTGAATTCCTATTATCTTGTTTAGTGAAGCTCTGTATCATTTCTGATTTTTTAAATTATGTTTTATTCTCTTTAACTGTTTGGTCAATCTTGCACTCTTACGTCTGGTAATCTGAGCAACTTCCTTAAAGATGACAATATGTAATATAACAACGTAACAGTGTTAATTCCTATCATCTTGATTTGAAATCCTGTATCATTTTTATTGTTTTTGTCTTAGTGGTTGTTATTTTGTTATTATTTTTCTTTCTCTTTAAAATACAAAAAATGACTAACAACTTCAAGAGATATTAAGCCAAGTAGGGAGACCCATCTGAGCAGGGGCACTGGGGAGGCACAAGTCCATAAAACCAGTGGTAGTTCTTCTCTTCACAGGGATGATTAAGAAGAATGTAGCTGCAGGTCTCTTGGGAGCAGTGCTGAGCCACAGGAAAAGCTTGAATTGGACAGCTGAACTCTGGGCCCTGGCACAAAAGCTTTGGTTCATTTTGCTCTTCCTTTCTTATACTCTGCCTAGGGACAAAGGAACCTATTTAGACTTCCCTTGACTTTAGCAGTAAAATCTGCTGTGTAACTAAAGCAAACTAGAAAAAAAATTTCATTCATTAATTTTAGACTATTGAGTCCTGTTGAATTCAGGCAAAGGAATCTTGTATAAGTTCCAGCCCACATCCTTGGAGTCTGCATTAGTGCTTGGAGACACTATTCAATTTAGTACTAGAGTTGTGCTATGACTAGCTTTTCATTTCACACACAATTTTCTAAGGATCTATAAAGGGAAAAAGTCCTAGCTTAGAACAGGATTTGCAGTTTTAATGCTCTATCTTGGACATCTTCATTCTCTACATCTATTGGCAAAACTGTTCCAGTACAACCCACAGTCAGATCAGTCCAATTTTCTGATAGATGGCACCATATGCTTTGATTAGCCAATAGTTGAGCTAAAATAAGCAAGACCAAATCATTTTTTCTCTAACAGATCTACCTACAGATCTACAAACACTTTGAAGCTTCATGCTTCCAAAATTTGAGCAAATGTGATGTGACTGTTACGGCAAAGCCTCATGACGAAGTGATTTTATTCATGTTAACGTGATTTGGCATTTGGCCCAGAATATGTGTAAAATAGGACAGTAACTGTTTCAGATTCCAACTGTACCTGAGTAATGGACATCAGCTGTCTGCGTGTAGTGTTGGTAGGACTTTTAATCAAGGTGCCCTACTTACTGTCTGTAGAGAGAGATTGACTTATGATCACAACCAGAAATGAACTTACTGTTCTTCAGATGAGTCTTGAGTAGAATAATGCAAATTAAAAATTGAGTGGAACCATGTGAGTAAAAACTATTGATGCAGACTGATCCTACCTGTGCCTTCAAGAGACTACACATAAGTTCTTGTGACCATGTTCTTTGGTGCTGTCTTGCTTCTCACCTGTTCCAATGCTTTTAAAAAATCTGTTCATTTGTTTGATTCTGGTATTCTCTTTGAAATCATTTTTTAAAAAAAATTTAGAATGAGTTTGCCTTTCTTTTAACCAGTGAAGCAACACCGGTACCTTCACAAAGTAATTTGATTTCCCATAATTTTTAAATGACAAACAAAATTGCATACGAAATGAAGATACAATGCTTATCATCAAATGCACTTATCCTGTAGGCTGCATTGCGTTAATTGTTCCCATAATTTATTTATTTTAACACTTTTGTTAATAATAGGTGCCAGCTTGGAAACAACTTTACCACTGAGAATTCTAATACAAAAGTAGCACATCTGTGCTGACAAGATGGCTCACTAGATTGACCTAGATAATGAGTTGTGTAATTCACGTTTCACAACAGACAATGAACTATGCATATATAAGTGAGTGAGTGAGAGCTGAGTCATTTACCCTGTTTGCTGTTATTTCTAGATGGGCACCTCAATGCAATTACAGTAGTTTAAATATGAAATGTCCCTTAAAGACTCATGTACTCAGGACTTGATCTCCAGTGCAGCAATGCTCAGAGGTGGGGTCCAGAGATGTGGCTGGATAATGAGGCCACTAACCTCATCAATAGGTTAATACATTGATGAATTTATTAGCCTACTGGGTGGCTGTGAGGTGGGGTCTATTTGGAAGAAGTAGGTCACTGGGAACATGTCCTTGAATGGAGTATCCTGTCCCCAGCCCCTTTTCTCTGGCTCTCTTTCTTCACACTGATTCTTGGCTACCAACGACACGAGTAACTTGCTCATACCACATTCTTCTTTGGAGCCAGCAGACCATTGACTAACCTCTGAAACCATAAGCCAGAATAACTCTTCTCCTTTAAGCTGTTTATGTGAGGTATTTGGTCACAGTGACCAAAAGATGATGAACACATAGGATTATTGCTTTATGTTTCTGTTGGGAAGTATGATTTAGAGATTTTTAGAGTCATGTCAGTAACAAGTCCTTCATGATTTCATTGTTTTTGTTTGTTTGTTTGTTTGTTTGTTTTGTTTGGTACTGGGAATCAAACTCAGGACCTTGAGCTTGCCAGGCAGGGGCTTGTACCACTGAGCTATATCCCCAGCCTTTCATTGTAAATTGGTGATGACTTCCAAGTGAAGATACTCAAGATAAACAAAATGTGGATTCACAATGCTAGTGAAAATGCAATGCTGAATATTTTTCACTCACATGCAAAGGGTGGAATTCTCTTGAATTTACAGAAATTTTCTAAGTACTTACACTGCTACTAGGGTGAGACAAGGATATAGTAAGTGAGAATTAGAAACACTAAAATTTAAGAAAACACTTACTCCCCAGAGTGTGCAAGCACAAAGCTGGCACCTGAAAGTGAGCACTTCCTTAAATGTTGAGAATACCTCACATGTCCCATTTTAGTCCAGATCTTTTTGCTACACTAATCAAGGGCCTTAAAGAGGAATACTCAGGTTTGGGAGGGCACAAAAGCAGCTCACAAAGCACTGTGAAATAAGACTGAAGATAGCATATGTATCACAGCCAAGATGCATAATGGCTGATGGTAGGAACTACAGCGAATTGGTAGTATCAATAAAGGTTGCACGAAAAACACATCTTTGAAGTGAAAATCAAAAATCTAAACCACCCTAAAACCTGAAACTTTTTGAATGCTATCAGCACAGTGCTACTAATGAAAAACTCTATAAAAAGAAAGCTCTGTGCCTACATTATATAGACAAGATATGTTGCCTATATCTTCTACTCCAGACACAATACACAGCAATATCAACTATTGTAGCAGTTCTAACAGCCTGTTTTGAAACTCATTTTCAGTGTTATATTTGTCTTTTTTTTTTAAAGGAAGGAATAGCTGGCATGGGGAAAAGGAGAAAAGAAGCAGGGGATATATATATATATATATATATATATATATATATATATATGCACACACCCATACAAACACAAGATAGCTGGGGTACTTGTACCATCGAGTTCTACTGATTTATTGAAAGGAGCAGTTAATGCTTAATTATTGGATTGATCTTACATATCTGATTATCTGAGCAACTACTTTGAAGATAATAATACGTACTACAACAACAATGGCTAATTTCCTATCACTTTGTTTTGAAATTCTGTATTGTTTTTATTGTTTTTGCCCCAGTGTTTTTTTCTCTTCTTTTAAAAATAACAAACACTGGCAATACAGATAACAAAACAAAGAGAGAAAAATTCCATACCTGAACTCTTGTGATACATCACTGTCAAAATGCAGGTGCATTAGAAACGTATGAAATTATCTTCTAGGTAAGTGAATAAGTCATATATGAAACACAAATGAATTTCATGTCTAGACTGGAGTCCCATTACCAAGATACTGGTAATGTGGGATTTGGGGTCTTAATATTTATGTATTTGCAAGTATTTCAAAACATGAAAAATTCTGCAATCTGAAATACTTCTCTGGTCCAAAGCATTTCAGATAAATGCTACTCAATTTTCAGTAGTATTTGAAATTGATTGACTGTATTGTTTATTCTCAGAAAATACAGCTAATACAACTTAAGCAAAATGGGAAACCACTGAGCTGTCGGATATGATATTCCAGCAGTGGGTTCACTTGCCAGGGAAAGGAGGGAGCACAAGAGTCAGTTTTCTTTGCTTTAGGTTTCCCTTGCTGGGTTGAGTCTGTTCTCCAAAAGACATGATGGCTCTGGCAACTCCAAGCGTTCCTTTCTCTTAGGTTCAAGTTTTAAACGGAATGCCTATTCCAGAGGTTTCTTTAAAAGCTCTCAGGCTAGCTTTTTGCTAGCCTAAGTAATATAGACCTCTAGAACCAGTCCCCATAGGAAGGGAAATGTAGTGTGATCAGCTTAGCCTAAGTCTCATGATGCACAGCTGGATGAAGTCCATATTCCCACTCAAACTACCTTGGTAATGGCTTGAAAGAGTTGGAAGAAGGCACTAGAGAGGCATTTTGCATGCTTCTATGTGGCAATATGGACAACTAATTTGAAGACAGCAATATGCAATGTAACAACTGTTGTTGAATTCCTACCATCTTGTTTAGTGAAATTCTGTATCATTTCTAACGTTTTTAAAATTATTTTTAATTCTCTTTAAAATAAAAAAATAAAGGCTCGATAAAAATGACTTTAATTATGGATCAGATATGCACTATTAGAGAATAGTCTAATTGGTGGATAGGAAACAGTAAAGTGTAGGTAGCATGTATTAGGCAACATTCCGAAGGAATATGTTACCCACCGAGGTGAAGTGAAATAGATATTAAATTTTACACAGAAATGTAGTTACTTATTTATTGTTCTATTTTTGTCATATTCTTTTTTCCTGCTCTACTATTTGTGTGTTTGTGTTTAAACTCTCTTTAATTGGACAAAGTTGAATGTTTGTATTATTCAATGTTGTAACCTTGTATCTTGCGCACTGTTGGCCCTCCATTATTATTTATTGAGAGTATGAAGGGATGCATGTACAGTGTTACATATGAAAGAAAACTGGACCCCAAAGGCAGTCAGGGTGACAATGTGTATGACTTGGAAAGTCCACATGAAGAGACCAGACTTTATTGTAAAGTTGGTACATGTCTGGAGGCTTAGATATCAAACAACCAGAGGTGTACTCTGGAAAATGCATCTAGCAGGGCTACAACTGGGAGAAAAATAGAGAGAATGTGAAAGAAGGTGAATGACCAACTTCAAAATTATTTTACCATTTCAGGACAGGGAATGAAAGATGACCACATCCAAGGGAAGAAAAGAAAAGTACAAAATGAAAGATGAAATAAAAAAGGTGGTGAGCAGTTAAAGTGAGAGAGGGGAAGCAAGGCATCAAAAGACATGGGCTGATGACTGTGGCTGCCTGTAGCAATAAGAGGGTCACAGATAGAAGACAGAAGTGATAGCTGCTTGATGGTTTGGAGATGGACAGGATGAATTCCATCTAAATCATGCTGATCAGGAATTCAAGGAAATGATATTCCACCACCTACTAGCGATGCAAGTATGGATGAAGCACACATTTCTCATGAGATTTCTCCTCATCAATGCAGACAAGGAAGAAGAGTGTGAATCAACACAGGACGATACTGGTGAAAAGGGAGACAAATAAGAAAGAAATCAAAAGCTAAGAATTGTTGGTAAGTATGATAATAGAGTTTGGATTTTATTCTAAATACAGTACAGGGAGAAATGCATGATTGTTACTCAACAAAGGACACATATGCTTTAATTTACATTTTAGAAAGTTGATTTTGGATGCTAGAGAGAGAAATTTTATGGACAAAGAATTTCCAGTACTAGAGATGGATCCAGAATCCATGACTCCACACTCTCAGCTTAATCTTGCTTATCAAGGTCTTCTTCATCTCACACACCTCTTCATCTCATGCAAAATAAAACTATGATTAATAAGCAAGAGGAGGAGGATGAAGAGAGGGCAGAGTGAGTACTAACAAGGGATTTTAGTCCATGTTTCAGATGTAGAACTGGAGACTGAGATAATAAAGTAACTGGGAGAAAGTGGCCATGACGAGAACCAAATGAACATCTTTATCTTGCAGTTGTAACCACTGTGCTGTACTCACGCTCTGTGGGTCAACACATGAGTTGGACTGATGAAACTGCTTTGAGTAATGCACTGGGTAGATAATAACTTAGAATCTATGTGTGTTCAAAGAAGAAAGAACTTCTTTCTACTCCACTGGAATAGAGAAATTAGGGCATTTATCCAAATTCACAAGGGCACGTACAGCTGGAGATCAACACAGAGACTGTCTGCAGAGTCCCATGGGGCAGAGAGGTAGTTTTCCAGTGTATCATACAGCCTTTTACTATGTTGATACCTAATGGGATCTTGAGAGTTATATGTTACAGCTGTAAATCCGGAACTTTGATGGTAGAGATTATAAATTGGTGGCTACAGCAAACCAAAAGTTAACTTTGATGGTAAGGATTGAACCAGGTGATTGAACCGTTCTTTTCTCTGAGGTTGAGATTCATCTACCATCGTTTGCGAAATATACAGCTTTATGTTATGTCCTTATGTTTGTCCAGCTTTGATATATGTGCCAAAATGCAAAGGATGAAATTATTGCACAGTGGGGGATGGTATGAGAAATGCCTCTTATTTGCAAGCTTCTGTGGAGTAAACATCTTGGGCCTTTTTCTCACTGTCCTTGCCAACAGGCTGTTTTGTACTCATAGTATAACTAACATGACAAGCTCTACACAGAAATTGTGAAGTAAGGATTTAGTTTTTACTTCTAATAGCTTTATCTTGGGACTTTTTCACTGAAGTTAAAAAAATAACTGTGTAAATGGTTTCATTTATATTACTTGCTTCTGTAAATCAGTGGTTGAATCACAGAGCTGATTTGTCTACCTTTGGAACTATCATGGCAGTCACAGAGAGTCCACTGAAGATGTGTACACCCTGTGGTTCCTTCACTCTATTTGCATATTCATAATGAACATATGAGCTTCTTACTCTTGAAGGCAATCTCTGCCTCTCAATCAGTGTTGTTTTGCCTACATGCATCATCTGGTTTTACTTTCCGCAGTTGCTGTGGTTCTTATTTTTCCAAACACCATTCACATCGCAAAGGAAATGGCTTCATTTTGCTACAGCAACAATTGCAAATAAAATCAAGTGCATCATAATGAGTCTCAAAGCCTTAGTGAGCACTCTCCTAGCAATCTTTCAAAGGTAGATCAGCATTAAGGATCAGCATTACCTGGATCTTGTAAAAGTTAAATATATTTCTTAGGAACCTTAGTTGAATTAGGGGCAAAGCCAGAAAAGAATTATTACCTCTACTTTAGCCTTTAGGCCATGTTATAAGAGCAGACACACCATCAAACAACTTCATAAATGTGAAGAATCTAATTAGAAAATTAATTCGCAATTATGCCTATGGAACAAAGTCTGCTAAATGTGGAAGGGACCACAGCAGGGAAAGTCAAAGGAACATGAAAATTCTTTCAGTTAGGAGACCTGCTTCCTTCAGAAGATTATAGGTATTGAGACTGAGGGAACATGATTTCTTTTATGGAAAAAAGACCCTCTGGTTTCATTTTCCTGGGAGCTGACATTTTTTACTTAAAATTATAGGAAGTCCGAAAACTGAAGGATGGGCCAACTCCCCAAAATGTGAGATCAGGGAAAAGTCAAACAACACAAATACCACAACCTGTACACCGTTGTTTTCAGTAACTAATTTCAGAGTTTCTGTGCTTGTATATTTTATCTATATGGTTCAAATTCCATTTGAAAAACTAGAAAATGTACATGCATAATAATGCATATTTTACCTTTGAAACACGGAGCAGTGCTTTCTTGCTTGCAACACTCTGATACAAATCTACAACTTATAGAAGGACAAGGGATTCATATACGAGAGGCTCAAATAGATTACATTTACTTAGATACTTAATACATGGTTAGCACCCTGAAGGCACACCATGACAGCCTGCATAACGAACAGGCTCCTCTAAAACACATCCATAGAGTTTCTGACCGTGTTTTGCAAGGGGATGTTCATGTTATACCACCTTCTTAAATGCTTTTCACATGCAATTAAAATGAAAATACCATAATGGGCCATGACATAGGAACAAAACACATTCTCAGATTTCCTCCTATATGTGTGTGTGTGTGTGTGTGTGTTTCTGAGCAATGGAAATTATCTCTTTGTCAGCCTTGTGGCATGGTCACAATGCAAGGGCCTCAGATGAGGGAAATGTGTTCATTAGGAGAATTGCATTGCTAGGCAAGGTGCCAGGTTGTGACGCCTTGTTTGGAAGAGAAAAGGGAGACAAATTTTCCAGCACCACCTGCTCATCAAACCTCTGAGAGTTTTTCAACCTTTCAGGTGAGCTTGGGGGATGTTAACTTGCATCAACAAAGGAAAGGTCAGGAAGTCTAACTCCAAGCCCATTCATTGCATATTCTGTCTCACAAATCAAGGTGGCGTTGCAAGAGGTATTCATAGTAGGGTAAACAGGAGTTGCTAAGAGGGCTGGGCATCTCAAATTAAGATCTAAGGAAAAAATTTTCAAATGATAAGCTGTGTGCTCTTCCTGGTATGAAAGGTATTTAACAATTTCACCCTAGAGGTCAATATTTCAGGACCCATGGGACCACGAGGGCTCCAGAGATAGAAGCGGCCTGTTAAATCAGAACGGTGCCGTGACAGAGCAAGAGGAGCCAAATCAGTGTGGCTATGGTGGGGGGGAGCAGTGCAGACTGAGACTTCCTCATTTGCCTGAAATGCTCTAGAAAGTTGCCCTAAAGTTCCTAAGATCAAAGTACAGGCCTTCAAACTCTTTGAGATCATAGCCTTCAAACCATTTCCTAGTCCCTCAATCCAATTTCAGCTGGTAATTAACTGATTCCCAACATCAAAAGGTGAGGCATCCCAAGAGGAGCCGAGGAAGATCAAAGTCTTTGGTGAGGGGTCCCTGTGCACCTAGCCCACCCTCCGCCTTCTTTCCCAGACAGACATCCATCCGGCGGCAGCAAGGGAAGCGTCACACTGCTTCTCACTGGAGACCAACATCAAACAGACTTCCAGCCTCTGAGAGGAGAAAAGGAAGAAGCTGCAGGTACAATCCATATGGCCCAGGTTTTCTAGGGTGACCCAGGTATCTAACAATTAATCCTTTTATCTCCATTACTGGGACAGATTCCAAAACAGTGCCATCAAGGTAAAGAAAAATTGGGCAGCGCTTGACATATGGTGTACGATAAGCAAGTGATAATTCTTTTCCATGCCAACACAAGCTAGAATCCCCTATTCTTTTCATATTTTTTGTATGTGTAGTTTATATAAAAGGAAACAGTATTGCACATTGACTTTAAATAAGAACAACAACCCACCTAGACATATTTGTCTAAGCTAGTCCTGGGCATGAGCCTGGCAGAGCTGATCATTCCCTGTGGAGAAAGGTCATTTCCTGCCATGCACTTACTAAGGCATTTTAGTGTGGCAGTCTAAAGTGGGCTTGCTTAGTTTACCTCCCATGCCTTCGTTCGTACCACAGATCAGCTTCCATGGTTTTGCACAAAGGAACGTGCACCTCCACATGCACCTTTGCAGATCCTGAGGGCTGCCTTTCAGACAGAGAAAATCTGTAGCCAAAGCTTGTACAGATTTTGTGCCCCAGGCACTCTTTGAAATAGAACTTCAGGTTGACTTGCAGTCAAAATATGTTGAATGATGGCATATAGGAGATAAATGAGAGGGAAAGTCAGCATGGGGCTGGAGTTTCTAAATTGAGAAGGATTCTGCCAATATCTTGAGCTCAAAACACTAAAGTGGAATCTACAAGCACAGCCCATGGGTGAGGGTCAAACCACGGGCCACCAGTAGGCCAACTCTGTGTCCTTCACTCCCTGTTCTTTGAGCGTCTCCTCCCGGGTGCAAGAAGTCAGCCAATGCTGACGGAACTCGGCCCCTTCCCTTGGCAGTGCCCTCCTTTCCTTTTGCTTCTGTTTCATCAGAGGAACCACCTTTCTTAACAGTCAATAACCGCCATTTTTTATCTTTGACCTCATTCTGGACCCATCAGTTGCACTGGCCTCTCACCTGTCTGCAAAGTCCAGTCCTTGTAACTTTCCTGCAGATGACTGAAATGCCTCAGGACTGGTTTCCTAGTTCTAAACCAGCTCACATAGGACTGTCAGGCTGATTTCTCAAAATGACATCTCTGATAGCACCATATTCCTAATCAGTCTCAGGAATCCAGGAGTTTTACCCTTTGCTTAAAAGGAAACTAAGTAGCAAAATTGCCCCACATCTCACACATTATCTCCAGGTATTAAGTAACTTTCAGCTGGTGCATTCCTGCCTTTCAACCACACACAACCTTTATTATCCTCAGGGATTGGATCCAAAATTTTGCAGAAAGGTGGAAAGAGCAATTGGATTGAGGTAAATTTATGGCAGTATCCTTTTTATGAGCCATCTGGCTTGCCATAGTCTTTTCATTTCCAATTATAAACCTGACACTGGGATAGAATGTCTTTAAATTTGGACTTGTGCTTTATTTTACTTTTTGTGATACTAGGGTTTGAATTTAAGTGCTTTACCTCCATAGCATCTAATAATAACTTTCAGAAATAAACTAGCTTTCTCACAATGACCCACTACACTGATACTATCAGAAAACAATACCCAAGAATAATAAGATAAACCTTTTGCAGTAAAGAATAGCTATGAGGTGAAACCCATTTCTTGGAATGAATATAGCAAAGGAATATATATTTACTTTTTGTTTTTCTTTTAACGTACAGCTCCTCCAGGAACAGCCATTGTGAAAAGATATCGAAGTTTTACTTTTTTGACCTTTCTTTCTCCAAAGTAACATCGGTAACATACTGTGGAGTTCTTATTTGTTGGGTGTCTGCTTGAGGGCTTGTGAAGGTTTCCTTGAAAAACTCTCTTGTCTATTTTCTCTTAATTCTTCATGTTTACTAAAAAAAAATGGAAAAAAATCTGCTTTCTAAATCATCTGTCCCTGACAAAAGGAAAACAAAACACAAGTATCTCTCATGAAGAGCATCAAAGAAGCCTCAGAGATTGAGGGGGATTCTCTGGTTGTACTGGCTCCTACAACCCCCTATGACTATTCAGTAACCCCAAGCCCAGTTCGTTCCTGGCCCCGACCCTTGTTCTGTGTTGGAACATTGCTCTTCCCTTGCTGGTAGTGCCACTTTCCGTCCTAGCAAGCAGCTTCCATGCACCCTTCCTTCACTCTAGCCATGCAGCCAGCAGTTGTTTTAAGAGACCAGGGGAAACACAGCTGATGCAGAATGAATCTTTCATCCTTCTGAATAACACATTGAGAGTTTGGGAGTCTCCTGACTTGCTAGTGGGACTGAGGATCAGGTAAGAGGGAACAGGCTTGGTCCTTTCTGTGCCATGTAGAGAGACAGTTTAGTGTAATTGTAAAGATGAACTGCAAGATCACACAGAACTAGCGGTAAGTCTTGGCTCTGATACTAGGTGAATGATTTAGGTCAAGTTACTGTACCTCTTGGAGTCTCAGTTTTTTCACCTGCTAAGTGAGAGCAATGATGGAAGCTACGTTTTGTAACCCTTATTATAATTCTTCCTGAAACCTCCCTTAATCCGCATAATGGTAGTTATCATTTATTGAGGGCTTACTCCTCTCTTTTTTTTTTTTTTTTTTTTTTGCGGTACTGGGGATTGAACTCAGGACCTTGCGCTTGCCAGGCAGGCGCTTATTCCACTGAGCTATATCCCCAGCTGCATACTCCTATCTTGACTTTTATTTTGTCACCAATCATTTTCCTACTGACCCTTTTCCCACCCCCTGTGGAGTTGCTTTGGACTTACAATCTGCACTGTATCTGGAGAGACTTCTCCCACTCCAGAAAAAGGAACATAGCGTTTGCCCAACTTACAAATTAGGAAAAGATAGATAGGTAGATATGTGAGAGAAGAGTGAGGTGAAATCACAAACTGCAAAGTACAATCAGGCGGCTCTAGGAATTGCATGTACGACACCTTTCCCAAGCTGGTTTAATTTGTTTAGTTAATAAACTTTATATGACCCATGTTTATGTAGCATGTGTCCTGGAAGCCTTTTTGTATAATTTTCCAGTACACAGTGGCATGCTTCCCCAGGACATTTATGACATGCCACAGCTCAACTTTGAAAGAAAGCCATTATGCGATTAAATGGATCCAGTTGGAGCATCGGAGAGGGTAACTACGTGGTGGGGAGAAAGGACAATGTGTAAGGATGTGACTTGATATTAGAATATAAAAGAAAATGAAAACAAAACTGTGAGATACTGAATTCATTTAGTTTCAAATATTAAAAGTAATGAATCTTCTACTTATTTTCAGATAGCTATGCCTCATCTTAATAAGATAATTTTTACCTATATTATATTACTTAATACATATTTGTATTGCTCTCTAAACGAATGCCTAGCTTTTTTTTCCCAACCGCAGTACTGCCATTATAGTTTCATCACTGTATGTTTGAATAGTCTGCTGGGAAGTTTTTAAAAAAGTGAAACAGGGAAGCCAACACTTGACATGATGTTAGCAGGGGAGAGTCAGCCACGTTATCGTGTGACAGAGAGCAACACTCTCCATCTGAATCTTACTCTTCACTTGAAATATGTTTCCCTTCAGTTTTTATAATAAATAAATGAATATGATATTTTAAAAAATTGGTAACAGGATCTGCTGAATTATTAACCCATAGTGAAAAAGGATGAGCTACTCACACAGGCTGCCTTGTGGATAAACCACAAAAACCGTTATACCAAGAGCGTTCAAACAGGAGCCACCATGTACCGTATGAGTCTCCTGGTACCGTATAGGTTCATTTTGGATTATAGTTTCATGAAGTTCCCTTTATGGTCCATTGGCTCTGAGGCAGAAAATCGTGGTGGAGTGGGATGCGAGAGGAAAGGTGTTCACCTTGTGGTAGCCAGAAGGAGAAACCTAGAGGAACTGTGCACAAGAGTACACCCCTCCAGGCCAAGCCCCCACCACTTCCTCCAACCGGGCCCTGGCCCCTAAGAGCACAGCCAGATACCAACTCATCCATGGACCCATCCTCCAAAGAATGCAGCGCCCTCCCCACCACCTTCCAAAGACTCCACCTATGAATACAGGAGACTTTTGGGGTACTCTGTAGATCTAAACCACAAGAGGCAGGAGGTGTCCGGGACAGGCACATTTACAGAGATAGGAAGGAGCCCTGCCTGCCTCAGGCTGGGTGTAACAATGAAGACTAAGTGTAAGTTGGAGGAGAAAGGCCCAGAGAGTGATGTATACTATGGTATATGAGTAGAGGTGCTAAAAAGCATTGACTTGTACCCTTACATGGGCCAATTTTATGATATATACAGTAGATATCAATAAAGCTCAGAAAAAGAAAAGCCATAAATCATAACTGACACAAAGATGATTATAAATAATTTCAGGGCAGGCTGTTTGAGAGAGAAGCTTTCTGATAGGGTATCAGGAACATGTTCTATGGGAACCCGGGAAGGTTACACTGTGCCTTACATACAAACCCTTGCATTCCCAACGGGAAATGTAGAGGGAGTTTCCAACACTTCCTCAATAGAAGGTATCATTGTCTTTCTGCTGCATCTCTCTCTCTCTCTCTCTCTCTCCTTCTCTCTCCCTCTCTCATACACCCAGGTGGAGTAGGGTTTGATCTTCATAAATTTAGTATGGAAATTCAAGTAATGTCCTTGATCCATTCTTTGAGTTCACTGAGTTTTGTCAAGCTTTCCATTTCTTCAATGAAACACTGCTGTGTTCAGTCCACTTATTGCTCTTTTTTTAGTTTTATTAGTACACATGTGCAAACCATCATGACCACGTTCATCATGGGGAGCTGGTGCCTATACATAACCCATCTTAAATATTTTCCTTCCCTTCCCCTCTCCCACTCCCCCTTATCTCTTGGTCCCCTTCTCTTTTGCAAAATATCTACCTCCCTATTTCTTACTATCTTCCTTTTATTTTGTGCTTTAGTTTATCTGTACTTTGAGCTTCTCAAATAATTAATATTTAAGCTTATGTGTCTGATTTATGTCACTTATCATTATGGTCTCAAAAGTGCAACCATTTTCCTACAAATAACTTACATTTATCCTTCTTTATAGCAGAGCAGTACTTCATTATACATAAGTATCACATTTTCTTTATCCATTCATCTGCTTTACTTTTGTGTGTGTGGTCTTACCTCTTTCTATTTTGTTCTGCTATGATGTTTGTACTTTACAGAAATGATAAATTATGATCTTATATCAAGTAGGTAATACAGGAAATTTAGATAAAAGCTCCAGTAGACTCAATTTAATGTGTAGGAAGTTTGAAAGGCACTGAAGAAGTATCTATTCGTGTGTCTAATACACTTTTCACACTGTTACTTAGGTCTTTCTGCCACCAGTATACAATTCTGTTGCCAGAAATGAGCTCATTTTGTAAATCCTGTCTATGCTGATACTGAAGTTGGTGCATTTAAGACCGTGTTTCTCTTTTCACATTTAATCTCCTCATTTCCTCAATACCTGGATGTTTGGAACTACATGAATGAAGCCAGAGGTAAAAGAAACACAGACTGATGTTTTCTACTGAAGTTAGGAAGAAAAGGGAAGGAAAGGGAAATGAGTGAGTGTCACTTCTACGCCAGGAAGGGTGGTGTGTTCCTGGTGCTTTAAAATACAAGCTTTTGTTTTGATTTTGCAACAATTCTTTGATGAGGAAGCTGAAGCCCCAAAGTTAGATAAGTAGCCCAGGACCACTGGGCTGCAGGTGAGACAGACAGACTGGACTCTTACATCTACTTGCATCACCCCTAAAACTGACTCTGATACTCAGTAACTTTTACCATCTTAGTAAGATTTGGTGAACGGGGCCAGGGATGTTGCTCAGCAGCACAACACCTGCCTGGCAAGTGTGATGGCCTAAGTTCAATTTCTGGCACCAGAAAGGAAAAAAAAAAAAAAAAAAAGATTTGTTGAACGATCATAGCACAGCAATATGCTTTGTTCCTCTGTCCATTTCAAAGTGACTTTGAATGAAACAATACAATTTCTGGTAGAAAAACCCTGTGGCCATATTTTCAAGAAAATGAAATTTGTTTTAATGCTATTTTTCCTGAGCCATCCTGAGACATTCCTTACTTCTTTATCAAACACCCTATTTGGAAGGGTATCGCCACAGTTATAACGATATGCTCCTATAATATTCCATGATTCATAGATGATAAGTTATTGGTCTCCTTCCCATCTCATTATGAATAACCACTCTTCATGGCTTGTTGGTGCTCTCATACTGGATTCTCTGAGCCCTCCATGATGGAAAAAAGTAGATAATAGATTCTGGTTCAATTTTGGCTTTTAAAATTTTGAAGTAATTCATTTATATTTTTCAGTGAACTTCTAGGAACATATGCAGCAACAGAGGAAGTCTTCATCATTGTGAAAGTTATCATCTTGTTTACCTTATCAAACCACTTAAGGGAAAGGGTTTCAAACTGGAGTGTGGATTTCAATTCCATGGAGGACTTGATGAACCATAGACTCTTTGGCCAGATCCCTGGGTATATGCTTTAGTGGGTATGAGGTCTGGCCATGATCTTGCATTTCTGACAGGTCTTTAGATGAGCATGATACACTGATTTGTAGATGATCATTCTATGAAAATAACTACTGTAATATCAGAAAATGGAAAGCTATCCCTTGCTTTTTGGGTAGGAAGAACAAACATAATGAAAATAGTCATAGTCCCAAAATTCTTATACAGACTTAATGCAATACTGATCAAAATACCATGATCATACTTTGCAGAACTAGAGAAAACATTCCTAAAATCCATTTGGAACCAAAAGAAAAGTAGACCAAAAAAACCAATTCTAGGCAACAAAAGCAAGGCTGGGAGCATCACAATCCCTTATTTAAAATTATATTACAGAGCTACTATGATAAAAACAGCATGATATTGGCAAAAAAAGACCCAAAGATCAATGAAACTGATTAGAAGATACAGCAACAACTCCAAACATACTAGTCACCTTATTTGTAACAAAGGGGTCAAACATTCACTGGAAGAAAGATAGCCTCTTAATAAATGGTGATAGAAAAACTGGCTTTCCACATGCCAAGGACTAAAACTAGAACCATGTCTCTCACCATTCCCTAAGCTATATCAAACTGGGGCAAAATTTGGTGTTAAAACAGAAACAATAAATCTTCTGGAAGAGAGACTAGGAATAGCTCTTGAAGACATAGGTATAGGCAAAGACTTCATGAAAAAAACCCTGATTGCATAGGAAATTCTATAAAGAGTTAACAACTGGGATATCATCTTATTGAAGATCTTTTTCACAGCAAAAGAAACCACCAACAGAGTGAAAAGACAACCGATGGAGTGTGAAAAATATTTTAGGAAGTTGTTCCTCAGACCTGTACCTAGAACATATAAAGAAATGAAAAAACCAGACCCTCCCCCAAATTCAAAGATGTAATCCAAAAATGGGCATTTGAGATGAATATATAGTTCTCAGATGAAGAAGTACAAATGGCAAATAAATATATGAGAAAAAGGTCAACATCATTGGTCATTCAAGAGTTCCAAACTAAAACAGTGCTGAGACACCATCTCAATCCAGAAAGAGTGGCAATTATCAAGACATCAACAAATAACAAATGCTGGTGGGATAGAAGATCTCTTCTCCACTGTCAGTGGAGCAGAGACTGGTGCAACCACTACAGAAATAAGTGTGGAGAGTCCTCAAAAACATAAATTAGAGGTTCCATTTGACTAGCTATTTTCTTTTTTGGTGTCTTCCCAAAAGAGTTAAAAGCATCATATCACATAGTGCTCAATGCATACCCTTGTTTGTAGAAGTAGTTTGTCATAGCTAAGTCTTGGAAACAACCTAAATGCTCATCAGCTGATGAATGGAGAAAAAAAGGTTTTTTTTTTTTTTTAATATGATGGAGTACTACTCAGCCATGAAAGATAAAGTTGAGACTTTTCTAGGTTAATGGATACACCTTGAGACACTTGTGTGAAATAAATTGGATGTACGTATGTAAATATTATATTGTGTCTCTGGTGTGAGAAACAGAAAGTTAAGTAAGAACCAAAAGGTATAATAGATATTATGAAATAGGGAGAAATTATTCAAAAGGAAAGGGGGATGGGGGGAAGGAAAAGAAAAGAATGAGAAAAGAGGAATAATGAGGAAACAAAGATTTGTAAATAAGGAGAAGGGGGAATGAAGGGAGGGGAGAGGGATGGGAAAAAAAGTTTCACCAAGGTATAACATGAATTCCCTATGTTGAATGTAATCACTATGCATAGCTAAACTGTACCAATAAAATTAATAAAACAAGAGAAACATAAATGACTACCTTGGGAGAAACATATAATATTTCTATTTCAGTTTTATGTCTCAGCAGGCACAAACCAACAGTTGAAGAAGGCAGAGCATTGTTCCAGGAGTTAGGAAACTTGGGACTTTATTTGCCAGGTCTTCTACCATAGGCTATAACTTTTAGGTGCCAGATACTAGATACCAACAGACTTCAGTTTACTGATCTATAAAAGGAGAGGTAGAGGATAAGCTGAATAAGCTGGAGTCCTTTCTGCGCCAGCTTATTCATTGATCTAATTGCTCACTGCAGAAAAGACTCATTGGTTATTAAGAATTTAGCATACACCAGGCACTGCTTTAGGATGTGAAGGTAGGGGAATGAGTGAGGTACATAATATGGTGCCCTTGCTTGTCCTGATGCTTGATTCTAGGTGTGAAAGAAGAGAGTACATAAGCCAACTCATTCATGCAAAAATAATTAGATGTTTTAAAAGGAATAAAATTGGGTGACTTGATGGAGAATGACTAGTTAAAATGCTACTATAGCTAAATATCCAGGTTTTCCTTCATCAAGAGATGTCTAAATGGACCCTTTGATGACAAAAGTAAGAGCATCCACACAATGATGAGTACAGAATATTACACAGTTAAGTGCAATGACTCTGAATGAAACCATCTTAGTGTTTTTGAGAAGTAGGGAAAAGCTCAGTATTGTGGAGCCAGTTGAGTAAGCAAATGATAATACATAAAATCAGAATTGTTGGTAGGACCAGGTCATTCAATCCTGAAGGTCATGCTAAGCTAAAGAAAATTCAACTTGTTTCAGGCTAAAATGACTTATTGGTTCCATAAGCAGTAAACAAATATATAAAACATATCACACAGCGGGTCATGGTGGCGCACATCTGTAATCCCAGCACTTGGGAGTAGGAGGACTGCCACAAGCTCAAGGCCAGCCTGGCCTACACAGTGAGTTTAAAGACAATCTGAACTATGTCGTGAGACTCTGTCCCACAAAAACCAAAAACCAAAACAAAATATAAACTCACAAACCAATTTAAGAAATGTTGACCTTTGAATAAGTATTTTCCCTAGTTTATTTAGCACATGGGTGACAAAACTGAAATTAATACACCAGCCAAAAATTGTGTCTTTGCCATTAATGCTTTAAGAATATTACTAAGTATTATAAACATGGGCAACTCAAATAATAATTAGGGGGGAAATCATATGGAGATTGCTAACAAACTCATTAAAGTGTGCTTAATTATTGCAGTGAAGGGTTAGCAAGAGGATTGGAGCTTACCGAATAAATCTGTTTGCACATGGATTGATACGCTTGTATCATAATTACTCACAGCTGTTGGACTTTCTAAGTTTATTAGGAACTTAATTCCAAAACTTTCATGCTGAAAAGATTTTCTAAGACAGAAGTGCTAGCCCAGTGCCAGTAATATAAGCAAGGAGCATTTCTGTAGCAATTCTTTTCCCCGATTATTTACAGAGTAACTACAGATCTCCTCATTATACATAACGAAGTGGATCTGCTCATGTTTGATTTTCACACACTCTGCAGCGAGAGCAAAGCCTCCTGATTGAAACTGCTTGAGTTCTGTGATGAGAAGTTTCAAGTAATATGTATTTCAATTACAAACCGATCTCAGAAAACAGGCTCGATGCCTGATGTATTCATTTGAAGGCAATTCTCGGGTAAATTGATCTTTAAATAATCTATCTATATGCTTGTTAATTTAATAGATCAACTGACACCAGGAGAAGACAAGAGTGCCTCGTTCTTCACACTCTGTCTTAGGGCTGACAGCTAACCCTTCTTGGCGATTCATTGATTATACTTCATAAATGAGGAGAAACGTGCCGGGCCCCTGAAATACAGCTGAAGCTATACCCTGTAGGTTTTTCTACTCACCAGCCATCAGAAAATTAATACTGTGCTTGGGCTAGTAATTTTGATCTCAGTCTAATTTCTGGTCTCTGAAACCGACGGCTGCTACCCCTAGTTAGGGAGCTATTGATGTAAATGAAGTCATTATTTGTGCCTGAGGGATATTCTTTTGTGAGACTCCTTTCAGATGATCTTTTAGGAAGTTTGAAGGATATTTAATGAGAACAATTTAGTAAAGACAACAATAACTATAGAATCAGCTGCTATCAATGACTTTTCCAGTGCGTACTTAGGCCAGTATGCTTGTACCTGTTCTGTCTGTATAAAATAAACCGGTCTTTTACAACCAAGCCTTTTAATTCTTGTTACCAATGACTCTGAATCCTAGACCCCCACATTCCTCATTTTTTTCTCAGACTTCCTTTTACCCTAAGGGACCCATGCCTACATCTATTTTCCTTCTCCTCCCTGGCATGCTTTTTCTTGCTTGAATTAAAATCCTACCCACCCCGCAAGGACCATATCAACATCTTTCTACTTGAGAGATGCTGATAGCTTGCTTTCCTCCAATGGAGGCAAAACCAATATGTAAATAAACTCTTCCTTAATATTAGCGCATTATTTTTTACAATTACAATGCTAATAATCACAATGATAGCAAACACATTATTCTATGCGCCAAGTGCTGTTTAAATTCTTTGCACATTATCAATTCATTCAATCTTTTATAACAGTTCTGTGACATAGAACATGCTGTTTCCCCCAGTTGTACCTGAGTGGCAGAGGCAGTAAGAGATCAAATAACTGCTTCTGGGTTACTCAGATATTAAGACAGGTAAGCCAGATTTTGGACCCAGACAATGTAGCTTCTGATCTTTGAGCTTCAAGGCCAGCTTCGATATTGGGCTATACTGCCACTTTGCAGGGTAGTGAAAAGCATTAGAGGAGTCTAAAGTGCCTCAAACATATTTCAAGAAGTGATCATTGTGCCATCAAATTGTTATAAGAGAAATAAAAAAAAATAATGAACCAATACATGATATTCTTATTGTTCTTTTCATATATGAATTAAAATTTTGTCCTCTCAGGTTGATACTGCGTATGTGAGCCACTGCAACTTCTATGTATGAGTCCCCACCTCACACACTTGATGGTGGCACCAAATGAGCACTCTGTAAACATTAAGCAAATGAATGAATGAATAAATGAATGAGCAAACTGATCCAGGAAGCTTTTTGACGGGCTTTTCCCTCTCCTCAATTGTTCCCTGAGGAACAGTGCTAAATCCTTCAAAAATCAGGCAAATATTAAGCCACTGAAGCATGGATTAAAATCAAGTTTTCCCCTTCCATTTCAATGAGTTATTATTTAAAATAAAACTCACAAAGCAATATTTTAAAAAGTCTACATCCTGAAGTAAAACATGGAAATTACTGATTAATGCAGATAGCCACTCACCAATTTATATTCTCGAGCTCAAGAGAATCATTTAGCTAATTGTATAGGTGATTATTATGCTTTTCACAGAAGTGTGTATCATGCATTTAGAATTTTTAAATTGCATCTCCAAAAGAATCCTCTTAAATCTAATTATTGTATACTTAGAATTTTCCATAATCAGCTGAGACTTATTTATTTCTTTAAAGACAAAAACCTTTAAATATATCAAAATCCTCTTGTAAGAAGGTGAATTAAGCATTCTAAAAAATAATTAAGTAGACCCTTTTTAAGTAGGCTGGAACATAAATTAAAATAAGTGGACGATGAAAAAAACATTTTTAAAAAAACTCTCATGTATTTCTGGTTAGATACATAAAGTTAAGTGTGGGATTACTAAAATACATTATAATAGTACTGTTAGGATATTAGGATGATCTTGCAGAGAATATTTGAAATAAAATGATAATATAGCTCCTGAGTTTGGGTAATGGTTTTGGAATTATTACAGTTGTGACAATGATTATTTCAACTTCATCCATGCAGCTTCCAGGGCTGGGGATGTAGCTCAGGGGCACAAGCACCTGCCTGGCAAGCACAAGGTCCTGAGTTTGATTCTCAGGACAAAAACCCCCACCGAAACAGTATTTGCTGCTTCTTTGAGTTTGGTCTAGTAAGAATATTGTTATGCCCTTAGAAAATATCGTCAGAAATAAAAATATAAGGAGGGCAGAAAAGACATAAGTAAGAAGAAAATAACCTACCTGTGCTGCTTTGTAACAGTGGCTTTGGGTC
The DNA here is from genome assembly GCA_004027595.1 of Dinomys branickii. Taxonomy (NCBI): domain Eukaryota; kingdom Metazoa; phylum Chordata; class Mammalia; order Rodentia; family Dinomyidae; genus Dinomys; species Dinomys branickii. The sequence goes on from PVLD010002801.1 coordinate 79,218, forward strand.
TGGGTAAACTCCAATGGTGTCACAAAACACTTAGAATAAATACTTTATAAGGAGCAAAGGTTAATTTTGGCTCAGTGTTTTGGAGGTTTCAGTCCACAGACAACTGCCTCATTGCTCTTGGGCCTGTTGTGAGGTAGGACATCATGGTGGGGGTACGTAGTACAGAAAATTCATCAACTACGGCAAAAGGGAGGCAGAGGCAGAGAAATACAGGAAGGGGTCAGGCTTCCAATATTGCCTTCTAGCTCAGGCCCCAAATAACCTAACTTTTTTCCACTCAGTCCTATCTTTTAAAGCTTTTACCATCTCATAGTAGCATTACAAGTTTGGGAATCGAGTCTTTAGCACATTGGCTTTTTGAGGGTCTGAGCTATACCAAGACAAAGAAAATTGAAAATTTGGTTTTTGGAGCTATGAGTAGTCTAAAATTTATATTGAGATATGTTCATCTTAATTTAAAAAAGATACAAAACCACATTATATGTAAACTTATTTATAAAGTATAAACTTCTGGGTAATATATAGAAGTTTTGCAGTTCCTATTAGAGGTACATAATATTTTACAAGGATGTGGTAAAAAAAGTGAAAACAAGTTCAATAACTCCTTTCTGAACCACACATGAAAAACACTGCTGTACATAATGACCATGTAAATATTTAAACATATTTCCTAAATGAACATCAACATACTACTATCCCATAACATGCTGATTTGCCAAAAAACTTAACCACAGACCCATCAAAGAAAATCAATGCCTAAATATTTCAGTTATATTTATAAAAATATCATTCTTATGCTCAACTCTAAGACTATAGCCATAAAAAAGTTTTTGAGGACAAATGAATGCTTTGGGGAGACTTTTAATATACTGAAGGTTTGTTTAACAGTTCCTCCCTGGCTAAGTGGGGGAACTTAGGTGGTTCAAGTGGGATTGCTCAAACTTAAGTACATGATAAAAGAACTTTATTTACAGAGCCAACCATTTTCTTTATGAAGGGGGTACTGCAGAGAGAATACTGAACTATGAATTAAAGATACCAGTCCCAGCACTAGTCGAGATTTCTGCATCTAAGTAGTAAGATGACCTTGATCAAGTCATCTAACTTTTCTGTGCCTCCCTTAAAAGCAGCAAATCACTTAATTTCCTCAGACATTTATGAAGCCTCTTCTACACACTTGTTATAATTAGAAATACTAATGTGAATAATTAACCTCAACTCTTCTGAGTATAAACCAAAACTCCCAAAAGAGAACTCATAACTTCATAGACATTTCCTCTAACTTTATGGAACTTTAGCATTTAAGTTATTTGTAAAGTCTTTGCCAAACATGGACAGAATTGTTTCCTTGTCAGGGGCACCTGGGCCTACTTCCTGGTGCTCCATGGGAATGCAAGCCATGGCCACATATTTATTCCCAACTCTGTGGTATCTTAAAAACAGAAGCAAAAACCATAGTTTCTAAGGTGGCTAGGTCATCAGATTCACCTGTTGAGCTCTTGAATCCCATGTCCCCAATCCTGTAGTTTATGACTCAGTACATGTGAGATGAAACACAAATTTGTTTCCAAGTCCAAGTTTTCTAGCAATTAACTTAAGGAGGAAACACAAGTGATCACAATAGGCATGGCATTCATAACACAGAGACAAACCATCTGCTCGGGGAACACCCAACCGCTCCTGATAACAGGAGGTGACGTCTCTCTTGGGATTGAATCAGTGAAGCAAAGCAAAATTGCTATTGGCAATAAAAAATGCTGCCTTTCCAAATTAATATATGAGAAAATGTTCCACATCCTTAGTCATTCGAGAAATGCAAATAAAAACAACATCGAGATTTCATCTCACCCCAGTAAGACTGGCCAGTATGAAAAAGTCGTCCAATAACAGATGCTGGCGAGGCTGTGGAGAAATAGGGACTCTATTACACCGCTGGTGGGAATGCAGACTGGTGCAACCACTGTGGAGAGCCGTTTGGAGCTTTCTCAGCAAACTAGGTCTAGTGGTTCCATTCAAACCAGCTATTCCCCTTCTGGATATTTTCCCAGAAGATCTGAAAACATCATATCACTCTGATATATGTGCACCCATGTTTATAGCAGTGCAATTTGTAATAGCTAAATTGTGGAAGCAACCCAAGTGTCCATCCACAGAAGACTGGATTAAAAAACTATGGCATTTTTATATAATGGAATATTATTCAGCTATAAAGAGGGATAGATTTGGGGCCTTTGTAGGCAAATGGTCACAATCGGACACCATACTCATAAGAGAAATAAATCAGAGGCTTTTCTTTTTTCTGTTGTTGATGTAGTTCTTTTTCTTTCACACTTAAAAAAAAAAAGAAAAGTTATATTTAAAAAAATGTAAGTAAGTATGTATGTATATGCAGCATATCTAACATAGTTGTACTACTGACTTAGGTCACTTTATTGTAAGGAATAGTTGATGATTAATTGTTTGATCAATTTTGCATGTCTATATCTATGTTCCTGAATATACACTTCGAAGTTATCAATATATAATGCAACAACCATTGTTGATTCCCTGTCACCTTGTCTGTAACTCAGTTTTGATTGTACTATTCTTATGCTACTTTGTGTCTGTTTGTTAATATGTTTTTGTTCTTTTACTTTTAAAATTAAAAAAAATGCTGCCTTTCATAAAGGGACTGCAAAATGACCTACTATGGTTTTAAAGATACATTTCCAGACACAGTTTTTCAATGATGAATCAAGGCGCTCTTCTGTAGAAATGTATCTATAGGAGGGTATAATAATTGAACTATATAGATAATTAATAAAGATTTGTGTAAAGATGAAGGGAAAGAAAAAGAACAGAAATAAAGGAGAGGGGGAGGTCAGGAAATAAGGGTATAGCTAATTTGTGAGGCCTCCTATATTTCTAAGAGCCAAGTTAAACCATATACAGTACGTAGTGGCTAGAGATTGATTGGCACTGCGATTCAATTCTGCTTTTGAAAGATCCCTTAAAGTAAGACTGGGAGAAGCTTCAAGTAAAATTCTACCTGATGTTTTGAAGCAAAGTTTCTTGGATTAAATTCAGCCTTTGCCATATGTTTTCAAGGATGTTTTCATTGATTTGCTCCAGTTAACTTTGAATACCTTCTAAGAACTTGTCCTTCCAAATTCTACTCTTTTTTCAATGGATAATTCAAGTCTAAAGTCTTGTTGTTATTGTTATTGTTTTCTGGAAGCTTATACCGACTATTTCTTCCCCTAATCACTTTCCTTCTCAAAACTTTTTGAATTTGAAAGTGTTGGCAAGTACTGTGCATTTTCTTAATTGGAAAGGAGTGTGAACTCTGAGGAGAAAAAGTCACGTTTAATAAACCCACGCACCTCAGAATGATTCAGAGTGTCTTCTCAGGTTCTGCACTACCATCATTTCTATGGCTGTGTTGACTAAACCCTGCTGTATCCCTAACATTTAGCTCTAACTTCCAACTTGAGCTACTGCCTTCCAGATATCTCCAAATAGGTGCATCAGCAACACCCAAATATTAAATAAATCCCCCAATACCCAAATTCAACTTTGTTTCCTCCCCAATTTCCTCTTGCACTGACACTTTCAGTTACACAACCTACAAGCATTGTAAAGGTCTCCAGCGTTTTTACCAGCTTCTTACTTGTAACACATAACTTTATTTCAGAAAATGATACATACAGGATAATGACAGAAATAAAATATTGTGAAGTCATTTGAACTTGGTTATTTTTTGATTTGTGTTGATGTGATAAAGAGTAGGGTGATTTTTTAGGGCTTTTTCATATACTAAACAAAAACAGGTAGATAGTGCCTATTTTGTGTGAGGTGCTACTATACCTTCAAGCATTGTATTTGTATGCCAGTTGCCTATACTGATGTGTTCCCAACAGAGGCCAAACAAGTAAGGAGATCGCTTTGGAATTGAATGGTAAAAAACTTAATCACTTCAGAACTCATCATTGATTTATTTCTCTCAACTGCATAGATTTAAATATGGCTCCAGTGGCTGCCCTACAAATATTCATTAAAGAGCCAGTTCAATATGTGGTGCTGAGTAGACTTATTGATTCTTTACTCCAGTGTCATTTTGGCATTTTATTACGTGTATATGTATTCACATATTTTGTAATAGGCCAATTTATTCACAAAGAATTGGGGACAATTTTCTCTAATAACTTTTTCTTTTGTGAGGAGTTAGCTGGCATATTTGGATCCAGAATGCTTTGTCCCACAGATGCTGTCAAATACTGCTTAATCAGGCAAAACCTCCCTAACAAGTCCTCATCGACAGGAAACCTTTACAGGCCTGTCAAGTGTGTCCTCTACATTGGTTGAGACCCTGGGTAGAGCAACATCTCCAGGTACTGTTTCAATCCCCAACTCAATCACTGCCACTGTGAGAAGGCAGAACTAGACCCCTTTATAGTCATGTCCTGTGGGTAGAGAAGATACTGCCAGGATTGATGATTACTTGTCAAATATTTTCTATCTTGCATTGTGGTAGATACTAAGGGATACAATACTGAGCAATAATAACCAAATTCATGACCTCACAGTGTTTACAATCAAGAGAGAGGGTCAGATAAGTAATCAGCCCGATCCATAACTACAGTCCACAGTGCAATGTTGAAACAGGCCAGAGTGTTTATGAGACTGTGTGATGAGTATCCTGGCCTAGCCTGAGAGGTTGAGGATTTTTTGTGAATAAGCAGAATTTCACGAAAAATTTGAAGGAGAAATAGAAGTTAATAAGCAAAGTCTAAGTGGGTTTGACATATGGAGAGCAATCTTAGGAAAGATGAGTCTGAAATGAGATGAAGCAATGCTAACAAAAGGAAGATGGTCCTAGGCAGGAACTAAGACTCTAAGATGGGCCTAATGAAGAGTGAGACATCAAATCTTCCAGTGGATAGAAACAACGTGGCATTTAGTCTTAAAATAGGCAGGAGCTCCTTTAGAGAGACTTAAGAAGGTACAACAGAGGTGAAATGGTCCTACTGTTATTTTAAATTGATGGATGTAGGCACAAGGTGGAGAACTGACAGGCAGGTCTACACAGACACAAGAAGAGCTGCTCCTCCAAAGGAGTCCAGAAGAAAGACGACAGTGCCTTGAATGGGATGGCAGCTGTGAGCAGAAAGAGGGAGAGAGACGAAGAGAGACTCCAGGAAAATTCATCGGAATTTGATGATGGGTAGAATACAAGAATAATGGAAAAGAAAGAGAAAGATATTCCTGGAAGCTACACAGTTCTTTCCAGAATGATATCTATAAAAAGAGAAGTCTCCTCCTTAGTATTTTTATTTCTTCCTTTCCAAAGCTGGCACCACCTTTTTAAAAAAATGTTGAATTCAGGTTAGTTATAATCCAAGTGGTACTTGTTACTTTTCCATAAATATATGCATCACGCATTCAGCCATTAATGAGAACGGAGAAACACGCTAGAAAAGCATGGACTTGGACTTCAGGCAGACTTGAGTTTAGAGACTGGGTCTGCTATTTAGTAACCTTGGGCAGTCATTCATCTTTATCATACTTGTTCCATCTGTAAAATGGGCAGTTAAACACTTCACAAATAAATGGAATGAAAGTGACTGGAACAGTAATGGGGATACAGAAAATAGCGACAGTTAGCTCACTTCCACACCCACTGGAGGGGCAGAAATGAGCTCCCTATAATGCCATGACAGAAGCTTTAAGATCATCCATTTGCTGGCTCCTGCCTACACCATTTCTGCTCTTTTCCTCTTACTTCGTATCCATCAGCCATGTCTAAATTCTTTCTCTCTCTGAAAGCATTTAACAGCATTAGGCCTTAGGATCTTTTCTGTAGCTATTTCCTCTCCCTGAAACACACTAGACCTTTCCATAGCTCTCAAGGTGTCAGTGTTCATTCTTAGTTCAAGTGTCATACCCTCTGCGAGTCCTTCCCTGACCACCTTGTAAGAAATAGCCCCTTTTCTTGCCATTTTTCACTCTATTAGTTCATTGCCTTTTACTCTCCACCCAAATTGCCAGCTGCAGTTACTGTGTTAATTCACCTGCCAGCTTGCTGACTACCTTTCCCAACTCTAGAGCAAGTGTCAGAAGGGCAGGGATCACATCTATATTACACCTCAAACAGTCACAGCATGCATAGGGTGCAGAGGACCCTTAATGCATAACAGTTGAATGAATAAATGAATATATAACAACCTCAAGCACTACAATAGAGGAGCAATCTCTGCCAGTGATCCAAAACCTTGCTGGCTACACAAGGACACTGGGGAACACTTTCCTAGGTAAACCAAAAATAAATCAATCTTCATAATTTTGCCTCAGGTGACAATTTCCCACTCTGGGACTTTTCCAGCAGAAAAAAGCTCCTCGCAGATACAGCTCTGTGTATTTCTGCCTTGTTAATTTTCTTTCTGAGTAGCAACACTCTTAGATGTTACATTCCTAGAATACTGTTCCAATTGGGCTTTAAGTAGATTATAAACAGTGACTATATTTTAAATAATGAATGTGTTGGGAATTGAAAGGATTGAGTCGGAGATTTCTTTTCAAATAATGGTTGCTGAGATGACCAGATATTGCTTAGGAACCCTTGCTACCAACCGAAGGAGTTTATTGGGTTTTCCACCAGCACTGTCCCATTTCTCCTTCTTGTGCATCTTTTTCTCTTGATTGAAACTGAAGGACAAGACACAACAAACAAAACCTTTCTGGGTGATTCTAACACACCCCAGGTGGTGTCATAAGGCACGAGAAGTGCAATGATTTCCCCAAATCCCACAGAGTTTTATGGTCATAAAGTAGCTGACTCTCTGCATAACAATGAGAAAGCCAGCCGTGTGTGTTTACTGGACATGACAAAGGTGAGTATGGAATGTTATTATCACCCCCATCAGTAAGCCTTGAAAGTGTTGAGTGTCTGAAAAACACCATCCTAGTTTATGTTCTAGTGTGAAGCCAATTCATGTACTTGTTCAGTCCTGGATTTGCTATGACTTATTTAAATTATTTTGGTCCAGAGAGACCATGATGTGAAAATAATCAATTGAAAATATATATCAACAAGGCATTGTGCATAACATTTAAATGCACAAATTTTACAGGCATAGAAATTAAATATTAATAGTTAACATTTATGGAGACTTCAGAATACGCCAGGTGTTTTAATATAGGTTAGCTCATTTAGTTTTCAGAAAAGACCTAGGAGGTCAGTACAATTCATATCTTCCTTTTACAGATGAGGACAATGAGGCTTATAAAGGTTAGAAAGTTCACCCAAGGTCACTCAAAGTGGTAAACCAGGATTTTAACCAAAGTTCTTTGTCTTTCTTTTGTAGAAGTCAGAATTCTAAAACTGAACATTTTGACTGCCTCAACACTGTGTTCTACCACTCACATACTATGAGACTTTGGATCTCTAACCCTAGCCTGTTTTTTATACCAGGGAGAATGGAGATGATGATATAATGTACTTCATAGATTGCTTTGGGTATTTATACAGAGGACTTGACTTATGGTAAGTACTTAATAAACTATGATAATAATTCAGCGTTATTACTTCATGCAAAGCTGCATTCCACATTTGGCTGTGGAAGACTAAAAGGCTGTCTTAAATCCCAGTCACAGAAGTGTATAGTATACAGAAGAAAATGTACGCCCTTCCTTTGTATGGTTGTCAATATATTTGGAAAATAACTGAAGGAATGGACCATGAAAAATACAAGAATTTAAGAGCAAACTGTAGAATATAAGCAACAATAATGCTCCACTTAAGAGTTATTTCATCCTCATCTAACACATCTACTGTTCTTGAAATGGAGGGATTGTTACCAAATTAACTTGGGGGCACACAAGTTATTTGTTTAAGATCCTGTCATTAGTAAGTAGCAGAGGAAGAATAAGACCCTGGCTCAACCTGCAGAGCCTGCATTCTTTATATTGCCTTACCCTGTGCCGTACGACTTTCTGCTGCCACAAGAACTCACAGGTGGAGGGGCTTAGTGAGCAAGAAGAAAGGAGGCTATTGACTCATTTCAGGAAGTGGAACACCGCCCAAACTCAGAGAAATCCCATATCCTGAGCATAAACTATGAACAAAGAAGGCACATAAATGGCATAATCCCACAGGGAAAGACAAAGGATTTGATGTCGGGATGTAAGAAAAAGCAGACCAGGAAAAGCCTTGAAAGTTAAATTGAACTGTCTGGATCACACCTATACACAACTGGAACAACCAAAGGTTTTTTAATAGAGAAGGGAGAAAATGCAAACAGTATCTTTGAGAACTGTCAACACAATAGGTACATGGATGGTAGAGAAAAAAATCACTTAAGAGATTTCTGAAGAAAACAAAGCAAAATAAGACCAATACTTGAATACAGTGGTAGAAATAATAACTAAAACATAAATGCAGACAAACCCCTCACAATCAGGTCCTGAGTTAGCTGCAGCAGTTTTCTGAAGAGGCCTGGGTATGTTTCTAAATTCTCTCCAATGTCTGAGTATAGAAAGCTGCGATTTAAAGAGTGACTCCTAAAATAATGCTATTCAACTGCACAGTTCTTTAGAAATGTAAAATATTCTTGTGGTCATCCTTAACTTGTATAATTACTATAGTAATGTCAACTTATTCAAAATCATATGGTTTTCTCTAGATGTAACTAGGAAAAAATAAAGTAATAAGGGGTAGAGTTGGAACAATGACAAACTTCTTAGGGAATCTAAATTCTATAATTTAAACATTTGCTGAAGTGCATCAAATACACACCCTGAGTACTTTCAGGTTGTTGGAAAAGGGGCTGTTAGGACTATCTATTTTTCCTTGTCATAATATCAATAGGTGAACTCTAGCATCTGGTTGGTACTCTGATAATGGGACCCTACATTTTCTCTTTTCAAAGGAAACTTATAGACTGAATTCCAAAGCCAAGATGAAATCCAGTTAATAGCTGAAATTGCTGTTTTCTTTAGTGTGTTGCCTTATCTCTTTTTAACAAGCCTTACTTAGTACGGTAATTGCACTGAATTCAATCCATTATCTATGGATTAATTCATTAAGGTGGTTTAAACTTTGGGAAAATGGATGGGTTTTAACAATCCTCCCCTCAATTCCACAAATTGACACTGTAAAACAAGTCTGTGCCATTTTTATGGAGGCTCCAATTCATGAAATGAAAATCAATGAAGACATTTCCTTTCTAAGCCCTTGTGTCATTGTTATGCTCCTTTGGTTGTATGGTATGCCTTTGGGTACAAGGAGGACAACTATAATCAGAAAGAGAGTCATTGTCTTCGGGAAAGCATGAAGAGTGCAATTCTAGGCCAGTATCCTTACCAGTGTGGCTGCCCCCAGTGTTACTGCCTTCAGGGATGGGGACATTGCCTTAGAGCCAGACAGTCCTTGTCTGTTGCAGGGTGGGTGTTGGGAAAGTGCCTAGAAATCTGAACTAAGCCTTTTCTGAAAAGCAAAATGAGGTTAAATATCATGAGAGTGCGAATGATTTCCCTGTGGCTTGGTGTTGCCCTTTTTGAGTGATTTTAGTTGGTAGACAGATTTGTTTATGTATGAGGCAGTGGTTACGAAACAGTTTAAACTGGCTCTGTCAGAATCACCAGGGGCTTTAAGAAAGTAACAATTCCCAGGCCCCCAATCCCCTGAATTTGTGATTTAGCGTATCTGGCCAGTGCCCAAGAATCTTTCTTTTTAGAAAGGCTTTAGGTAAGTCATATGCAAAATTCAAGTTCATAAACCACAGACCTAGTCAAGCCTGTTTTCTGTTTAAAAACAGCTACTCAACCAAATGAAGACCAAAGATGATTTGTTTTATACAACCCCCATCAGTGGTTTTAGTCTTAATGAATGTAGCCATTCCCAAGCTGGGAAGCCATGATGGAAATACACCTTGAGGAATAACACTCTATTGTGCCACCTGAGAACGTTCTGTGGACCTGAACAGCCTTACCTCTCAGAGATCCTTCTGTCCCACTTTAAGTATAATTAAAAACAGCACCAGTTGACCTCACTTTTTGAGATATATGGGCATTATAAAAGTTGAAAATTACAGAAATATAATGTGGTAGTTTTAACACTTCTTTCTACAAGCAGAGCCTAATTTCCATCCCCTTTGATGTGAGCTAAATTCAGTGATATGCTCTGAGGAACAGAACATGGAAGAAATGACAGCAGGACATAAGCATGGGTCACAGCAGAGGTTCTGTCTTCCTGTCTTGCTATGGGGAAGTAAGCCATCCTATCACAGGGAGATCTACATAACCTGTGGAGGATCTCTGGCCAGGAAGAATGCAGGACTCCTGCAAACAGCGAGGACCAACTTGCCAGGCATTATAGTTAGGTTATCTGGGAGTTGGGTCTTAGACCCTTTTATGCTTCTGTAATAGAATACAGCAGACAGTAATTTATAGAGATACATTATTAACTTATTTCTTACAGTTCTAGAGAGTGAGAATTCTAAGATGCAAGTATTTACATCTGGTGAGGACCGTCGTGTTGTATCCATTAGAGACACAGAGAGAGAGAGAGAGAGAGAGAGAGAGAGAGAGAGAGAGAGAGAGAGAGAGAGAGGACAGCTCCCTCTCCTTTTCAAAGTAACCTACCCTGGTGACAACTAACCTACCGCTGTGATAACAGCATTCAACCATTCCTGAGAATGGGACCTTTACAACCTCATCATCTTTCAGAGGTATCACTCTTCAACTTTTTCTTTGGAAGTTAAGTTTCTAATCCATAAACTTTGGGGAGAACTTTCAAACCGTGGTACCCCATAGATCCTTTGGATGACTGCGCTTAGGGCAGAAAGTCAACTGCAACCTCATGAAAAGTCTTGAGCTAGAACCACCCAATGAATCCACACCCAAATTCCTGACCCAAATAAACTTTATGAAATGTTTAGTATTGTTTTAAGCCATAATGCCTTAAGGGTAATTTGTTACACAGTAGTAGATAACCAATACACCTGAGAAGACTTTCCTCACCTAACTTAAAGTTGTTTCGGCTTCTACCTGTGTTTAGTCCTTATCTGAGGCACACAGATGCATAAATTATCATACACACCAGTAAATATTCCATAGCTCATAAGCAGTCTTGTACACACAGTCTCTTTAAAAACATTCAATATGAGTGTTTAAATAATAGCTTTTTGGATGGCTTCAGTGAAGTGGTATGTGCTGTTATAAGACAATTAAAGTAAATATAGACTAAAATGTAAATTTGAACTGTAAGGGAAGCTGTTACCAGAAAATCACCTTGTTATTTCCCAAATCTACATCACAGCACCTATTATTAACTTCTTGGTAATAACAGGCAGCTGCAGTACGCGAAGTGCAAAATCATCTTATTCCTAGCATTGCAAAGATCTTGCAAAGAGCAAATTCAGAGCACCAGCGCAGAAGATGGGTGCGCAGCTGATGAAGGTGAGCGCTGGAAGTCGGGGCCTGCAGCCACCGTGGGCAGGTGAGGTAAGTGTTCTCTGTTTGGGGCGCCTGTCACAATTCGAGGAGGCAATGTGCAAAATTAGGCCTCATTTTCCATCCTCAAAATGAGGAAGGGAACACTGAAAACTGAGCAAACAGCTTGGAAGTAGGTGATGGAAGGAGAGGATGTGGACCCACTGAAACTTTTTTTAGTGAACCAGGCTGGGTGGTAATGCAAGAAGCACTCAGCTTATAGTCTCTTATTAAACCCTTATTATGTTATGTATCTGCAGCTAAACACTTCAGCTTAGCATTTGCTAAGAAGGTTGTAGAATATATTTTGTCACTCCCAGCAAGTTATCTGATGATAAATCTGAAGTTAAGGGAACATCATCATTTTTTTTTTAAGAAAAGCTCCTAAATCCTGAAATCTCTGCTGAAGGGGCAAAAATGTCTGAGCTCCAGAACATTCCTTGCAACTGGATGTGTAACATACTCTATCTGGATTCTTGTCTTTGGGAGGGGAAGAAATAATGTATAAGTTACATGACATTTATAGGCAAGTAAAACATGAAGAGCATCTGTCACTTAAATAATGAAATCTCCCAAAAGAAAAATACTTTATTAGATTACAATTGGAAAGAAAAGAAGCCAAACCAAAGAAGCACCAGAGATGCGAGCTTCTCTGCTAGCATCTCTACCCACAATACACACATACACACACAAACACACCACTAAGATATGCAACTCAAATACACAGCCAGCTTTTACACACAACTACCACCCATGAGACAAATTAACACAACCAACACGCATCTACAAAATATGCTCCCCAAAACTCAACAGTTTCATCAACAGAAAAAAAAGTATGGAGCTGATCTGAGAGAAAAAAAGAAAAAAAAATGTCTTGCTGAAATTTTCTTTGAGGCCAAAATGTGAAGCAGCAGTTGGGAGGCAGGTGTAGAGAACAGAGAATTTGCCCATCTAGAGGTATTCAAATTGAGTAATTAAAAACAATCACTGTGCTGGCTAAATAAAATCATGCTGGCTATGATGTGGGCTGTAGCCTGCCAGACTATAATGATACTTGCTAAGCACAAGGTCAAGGAACAAAGTAAAAACCGAGTGAAGCTTGTGAATCTGAAATAAAAAGTAGAAAAAAAATCTCATGTGTGCTTCGAAATGACAAAGAGAAACCAGACAAGCTGGGGAAAGGGGATCCAGCCATCCCTGGTAATTTTCTGTAGCAATCATGTCATTTAACAAATAGGAAAAGGAAAATAATAATTGGTAGAATTCACTACTAGAAATTAAAACCATCGCATTTGGAGAAGGAGGGGATTTCTAAATGAGCTGTCTTCAGGGCAGTTGGTTCTGGAACCAAAGGGAAGCCTTCCTTCAGTCTAGAAACCCTGGCCCTTCTACCATGTGATGTGGCCTTATTGTGTCATTTTCTTTTGGGAGACAAGATTTTAAGATAATTTTTTTGTTTATTTCTAAGTATATGCCTTGTATGCTTTCCCTGCCATAACTACAAGGAATTGTATATTTTGTACTTAAAAAGAAAAAAAGAAAAACAAGTAGTGAGAGGAAATTGAAGATAACTTAGGAGACCACTTCAGCAGAAGAGTGACAGAAATAATAGAAAGGAGAACAAAACAAAAACAGAAAACAGCAAGGATGAGATAAATACAATCCTGCCCTGCCGTTTCCCTCCATAGCTGATTAGACTGGCAAGTACACACAGCAAAGGGCTTTGAAACCACAGCTCTCTATCTGGCCGAGGGTCTGCCCTTTTCATCCTCCCAAACACTGCTCTAAGCAACTGCCATGGTGCCAGCACTCAAGGGGTCTTCAAACACACAAGTAGCTCAGAGCCAGAGCAACACTCCCACTTGAGCCCTGTGGTGGAACCCAAGGCCACATCTTCTGATCTCTCCTCTTCTAAAAACCGAACACTGGAGAGAAGAAACCTAAACCTTTGTCAGTATTTGAACAGAACTTGGTCAGACAGACACGTACTGAGTATCTTCCATTGCTTCATCTAATTTTTCTTGCCTTTAAGGAATTAGTTCATTAGCATAAGATAGATTTTAAAGCAAAGCACATTCTATGTTGCTCCAGTTTTGTAGAATTTTCACTTTTCAGCACTGGCATGTCAGAGGTTCGCTGGAACTCCTGCTTCCTGTTTGATAATATAATTGCATAAATGGAATTGAACAAGAGTAGAAATATACTCAATTATTTTCTCAAGCGCACTCACTTTGCTTAAATTCATTTGGAAAAATTATAAGTATCTTAGAAATTAACACCTGTGGTTTTTTAAATGAGTACTATTTAGCCATAAAGAAGGATAAAACAAAGACTTTTATAGGTAAATGGATGCAACTCAAGACCATGCTGATACGAGAAAGAAATCAGACCCGTATGTGTAAACATTATATTGTCTCACTAGTGGGAGAAACTGAATGAGTAAATAAAGTTCAAAATGTACAACAGATACAGTGAATTAGGAAGAAACTGTTCAAAAGAAAAGACAAACTGTGACAGGGAAAAGGGGAAAGGAAGGGAAAAAGAAAAAAATATTTATACACAAGATAGTTAAGACAGCTGTATAGCTAGTTTCTCTTAGTTCACTGAAAAGAAAGTTTTGTGCCAGTATTGCTTGGACAAGATATCATGTGTGTATCCTGTACTTTGAATAACTACTATGAAGATGACAATATGCAATGTATTAATTATTGTAACTCTTCTATTAACCTGTCTTGAAATTCTGTTTTACTGTTATTTTTATTTTTTCCTTTTAAAATAAAAAAGAAATTAACACAGTTACATAATTTTATTAGGATTCAATGTAAAAAACATTGTAAAAACACACAGTTGTCAGCAGACATCTCTTATAAGTATTTACATACATTAGCTTAAACACTAAGATTCTTATAATATAGTAGGAATTTTTTAGGAGAAGTAAAAATGAGGTCAATTTTCAAATTTCCTGTGTCTAAAAAGTTCCCAAGGACATTTGTTGAACATACAGATTAATAGTTCCACTTTTAGAAATTCTGAATTCATAAGCGTACTGGGAGGTCATGATATCTTCACTTTAAAATAAGCACTCTGAGCTGTTCATGGTGGCACATGCCTATAATCCCAGCACTCTAGGAGGCTGAGGCAAGAGCATCTCAAGTTTGAGCCCAGCCTGGGCAATTTATTTAAAGACCTGGTCTTTAAATAATCAATCAATAAATAAATATATGTTTGGAGATGTAGCTCAAAGGCCTTGGATTCAGTCCTCCAGAATCCCCCACCCTCCCAAAAAGTACCTTGGGTGACTCTGTTACAAGTGAGCCATGACCACACTTGGAAAGAAGCTTAGTTGGTAAAATGAGTTTATTAATGACATTTCTGCTGGGTCTTTACAAAGGAGACCGAGGCGAATGCTGGGGTGCCTTTGCTTCCTGAGCTCACAGTGCTGTGGCTGTGAGCTGTAGTGGCAGGCATCTTCTGTTTACATGGCGTTACTCCATTTCTACACCTACCAGGGGCGGGGACCTGGCGATGTTCCTATTCCCACAGAAATATTGCAAGCAGTGCAGCAAAGGCTTGAATTAATATCCTTACCACGTCCTAGAAGTGGTGATGACCTGGGCCCCGCTTACCTTTCTCCGTCTCCCGTCGTTCTCCCCAGTCCCGCAGTCTTCTCATCTGAAGGTGTTTGAATTTGGTGTGCTCTGCCCTCAACCTCGCGGCTCCTTTGAGTCATTAAAGTTTCAGCTGAAACGTCCCCATTCCTGCTCAGCTTTCTCTAGCAACCCAATCTACAGCCACAACTGTAGACAGTCTCTGAAGATACCATCCTGTTTTATTTTCCTCACAGTGGGTATCATTAACTGAAATACTCTTATTCATTTATGTAATCATTGCCCTGTCCTCCCAATACAACACATGGAGAGCTTGTCGTTCCTCCTCATGTGACAGACTTTGCTCCCAGTACAGTAGGTAGCACGCACAATTGCTTATTCAATATCTGTTGAATGGATTAAAGGATAAATGAAAGTCCAAAGTCTTTCGCATCCCATTTCTCCTCTTTTTAGTGTTGATATTGGGATCAGTAAAAAGATGGAGGTACAAGGGCACTTGAAAATCTAATGCAGTCATAAATGCAAAACATTTTCACATCATTATCATCATTAATTATTCAGAGCTGCTAGTGAATGGAGATATTGTATTTTTTGTGTGTGAGGAGAAGCCCCAGAATTGTTTTCTATTATTTAAGGGTTAGGGAAAGTGAGTGATGGGGAAGACCAGAAATATCCTCTAATCTGAAGTTAGACCAGAGCTCTGAATTTCTTTCACAGTCAAATACAGTTCTCTCAAATCTGTTACTCTGAAGAACTAAAAGATGATAGGAAGACTAAGTCAGCGCTGACAGCTCTGTCATTTACAAATATCAGTTTCAGTGGAGGCAAAGCTGACCTGGCAGGACCTTAAGAGACACAACCTCTCTAAAGCACAAGTTGAGCTCAGCGATGGACCAAAAACAAAACACCAAGAAAATCCCCAAATCAATATATAGACCAGTCTTGCTTTGAGTTACATATTTGGATCCACAAGAGCATTCTTAAAGAGGAAAATTCACAACCCTAATCCGCTTACAAGTTGGAAAAAAGAACTAGACCATAGACGGTCTTTGGTCTAAGTGTCATGTGCTTTTTCTAAACTGGTTTTCAGTCCATTACAATGGAGATGGAATTGAAAGTACTGTAGACTTACACTGAAAAGAGACCACTTGAGGCCATTTCTCCTCCAGAAAGGGTGTATCTTTCTCAGTTCTCTGTCCCAAAGCACCCCACAGCTGTGCCTGTCCTCCTGGTGTACACAGATTACCATTATTACAGAGACATTTTCCTAATTGCATGTACCATTGTCAGATCCGAGGGCAGCTCTGCACAAGGCTACAGATGCTCAGGCTGCCCTGCATAACCAGCCACCCGGCCGACTATTGACCTCAGAGAAGGTTAACAGGCATTTATTGACTCTTCACATTTAGCACAACCCTACTCTTAAAATGCATACATATATTCATTATTAATCACACTTCACTTCTAATTCTCCCGAGGAGATTTCCTTTGGCTCTGTAGGCACAAGCTTCAAGTCAGCATGGACCGCATCTGAGAGAATAGGGCAGAATTTCACAATTTGGGTTTGTCTCCATCGCCATGAAGCTGTAAGTCCTGCTCATTTTGGGAAAGTGAAAGTCACAGGGAAAGTTCTTCAAAGGCTGGTGGAAAAAACAGCAAAGACTGAGTAGATTTACCTCAGCTCAAGCCCAGCAAGAACAATGGAAAGAAGGGCAGTACTTTGCCTGACTTAAATCTATCAAAAATATTGCATTATTAAGTATTTCTTTTATTAGTAGTAGCGTCAATGCTTTACTAGGTCTAAGCACTTTGCATGTATAATTTATTTTAATCCTCAAGACAACCAAGAAAGTCAATATTTTATGTCTCCCTTTTACAGATGAGGAAATGTAAGCGCAGGGCTTTATTTTGCATTGAGCCTACTTTAAATCACAGCTGGTAAGCAGTAGGAAGAGGATCTGTCCACACCTGCCTTGCTCCAGAGACCATGCCATTAATATCCACTGTAACTGTAGAATCCCCTCTTCTACATTCAACTTCACAGATGAGGAAACAGGGGCCACAAAATTTTATGCCGTCTAGAATCAAAACGGTAACTTCTGACAGCATTTGGAAGCTGACGCACCTAACAGCGAGGACGAAGCGATAACGTACTCCAAAACGCCAAAAGTTGGTGGGATACACCTGCACTGAGCTGTAACAAGTCCTCACCTCTACTGGTAACACAGTATGGATATGTGGCACTGAAAAATGAAAAAGAAAAAGAAAAAAGAGGGGCTTTCTGCTCATTTATTTCACAAAACAAAACAAAATAAAAGTAAGCAAAGCAATTGAAAAATTGTATTTCTGGAGCTTCTTGAAAATCTAGAAGAACCCAAGTATGAGGCAGCGTATCTACGGGGCTGCGACTGCCCTGTGGGGCTGGAGCAGCAGGCGCCAGAAGGGAAACACGTCCGCTCCAGTTTGCCTCAGCAAAAACTACCCCAAATATTTTTTTAGGAGGATGATTATTACTCAAAGACCTGTCTACTTCACTCACTTACCTAAACTGCCTAACTCCCTGGTAGGAACATTTTTAGATGCCAAGAATAGAATCTTTTCTTGTGTGTTTGTTTAAAGAAGGACAAGCTGACGCCTTTAGATGTGAAAGGCTATAAAATGACAATCAGTGAAGATGGGGGAGGGGCAAAGGTATAAAATGTCTAGCTAAGATTATCACCAAAGAAGGTTGCTTGAAAAGAGATAAGAGCATTTACTGCTAAGAAGGCAGATGGACCCTCAGCGTGCTCTCCTCACACGTATGTGGCTGGGACAAAGTCTGATTTTCTGTATTTGTGTGCAGACCTAATGAACTTATAAGTAGAACGAGTGGCTCCCACTATTCATGCCATGTGTGCTGGTGTGCAGCTAAGCATGTGATGTTCAGCAAAGCTGCACGTAAGTATCACTTTGCAAGTTTAACAAAATGCCCACCCTAGATAAAACAAACATGCGTCTTTGGAGATGGATCCAAGAACAAGTCCCCGGATGATTCTGATACATTTCCTGGGTCGACCACCACTCACTATTTGAGCTTATAAGGGCATAAAGGTGAAAGACCACACTAGGGGATGCTTAGGAGCATGTTCTCGGGCTTTAGGCTTCCTGGGTTCAAGCACCATCTCTGCCACTTACTAGCAACCATGGGGGACCCTGGATAAGTGATTTTTCTAAACTCTAAACTAGTAAAGGAATAAAATTAAAGTGAAGGGATGCATGTAAAGTGCTTAGAATGCTAATCACTCAATAAATGATAACCATTATTATCATCATTATACATTGCTGCTGGCATTGACTTCCCATTTGAGGGACAGGTAATTAGCGATAAATTTTGTCACAGCCCTTCTAAATTAGGTATCACTTCAAGACCTCCAGTCCCAAGCATCACACCAGACTGAAGCCATGACAATTAATAAGCAGTCTGAGAATCCAGCCCATCACAAAGTATTCAGAACAGATGGCTCAGCAGTCACTAGATCTTGTCTTTCTAAGGTTTAAAGTCACATGTGAACACAATAATTTATTCTTTCATTCAGAATATCTACAGAGAGTTTCTATGCAGCAAGCAACTTTTCATGACTTATCTTCCTATTTGAACACTGAACAATTAAATGCATGGAAAAAATGACTTCCAAACAATAGTATCACACTCAAGGGCTAAAGCAGACTGTTGATATACAGACTCTATACGAAGCAGTAACATTATAGAACAGTAGGCAGCAGATGTAAACAACACACCTGGAGGTGGAAGAAAAAACTTACTAGTAGTCTTCAAAAGAGTGGTATTATCTGGGTATGAGTTATGAAAGCAAAATTAACTCACCATAGATCAAGCAGGGATCAGTATTTACTGGTAGGAGATTAGTAGTTCATAGACTAAAACTATTCAGGAAATTTTTTTAACTTCCTATTTTGGACTAATTTAACACTCATAAAAAGTTACCAAAGCAATACAGCAAATTCTCATATAGTCTTCACCCAATTTGTTCCAAGATCATTTTATATAACTGTTATGGTTTGTGTCTAGATGTCCCCCCAGAGCCTCATGCAGTCACAGGACAGGCTTCTAGAGTTTTGATTGATTCACCGTCCAATTCCGGGATTATGGGTGTGAGTGTTACACCAGCCCTCAGGCGGGTAGCCTGCGTACTCTACAAGGGACAGAGTCTTCTCTCTCTCCTTCCCTTTTTGCTCTTGTTGCTTTTGCTGTCTTCTTCTGCCGTGAACTTTCATCCTCCTGTAATGCCACTTGGCCATGGAGCCTGCTGAGTATTAGACTGAAAGTTCCACAAATTGTGAGCTCAATTTTGGGTGGCAGGTGTTTTTTCTCAGCCAGGTGAGAAGAGTAACTGAGACAGTAACTACAGTACCCCATCAAGACCGTGAGAGTAACACAGGCACAAATACTACTAAGTAAATCAAAGCTCTTATTTGAATTTCACTAGTTTTCCCATCTACTTGCTTGTATCTTTATACACATACAGTATTGTGAAAATTTTATTACATGACTGTACAGTAATTTAAAACGGAGAGAGAATTCGCAAAATATAGAATTGCCTTATGACACAGTTTGGGGAGGGAAGAAACAATAGTACATGAAAACCAGAGCACCCTTGAAACAAGAAAACACTGGAGTCAAACACCGTGCACGGCCCCAAATGGAGTTGAGAGCAGCCCTTCCATACAGCTTAGGGCAGAGCCTATCCCACAGCTTAAAACTGAGAGTTGTATTTGTACAGGTACAAAGGAGAGGCAGATAAGCAAAATGCGAAATGAGACCTTTTTCTGGGAAGGTTTCCCACAGAACACATGCTCAGTCAGAAGCAGGAGCGACCTCCACTTTCAAATATTTCAGGGTGTGCAAGTAAATTAAAACAACAAATGTGTTAAGAAAACATTCCCGCCTCATAAAAGCATGCATTTTATGTCTGAGTAAATCAGAAGAAATAGAAAACAATGACATTGTTTGTTCTTTCATTTTTTATCATTGCATAAGTCAGGGCAGTCCTCCAGGCCTCCCCTTTTCTTCCTTCCCTTATTTCTTGAGGCATAATTTTGAAAAAATTGGAGATCTGATTGTCTTAATACTCTTACAGCCTTTTAAATGAATGCATAGATGCTCGTCATTGCACGTAAGGCACATTTGCCATTTTGCATCAGTGGAATTTAAGAAAGTAAAAACCAAAAGGGGGTTTTCAGGAACACAGCAGAATTGCCTTTCACATAACAGATTTGCCTCTTCGAATCCATTTTTAATCTAATTAAGACAATGAAAAGCAGTGGGCCGCCCTCTCAGAAAATGGCAAGGATGCTATAAACGGAGCGCAATAAAGTGATCAGTTCACACCCCATCACGCTTGCTCACAGTCTGAAGGACCACTCTGATTTCCCGTGTTACAGTTTTACAATTTAACAAGTGTTTCCATTTGATTCCTACCAGTTCATCTTCAGATCAGGCACAGGCGCTAGGACTTCTTATCTCTGGGAAATGTATTGTATCTGGTACAGCAACACCCAGTGTGTGATTAGGGAACCCTACAAATTGAGGCTAACATCTCCAATAAGCAAAGATAATAATTAAGTGGTAAACCTCTGGCATTAAAAACAGCAATGGTGTTATTAATACCCAAATGGGCACCAAAACAAACAGCACTGATGGAATTTAATTAAATGATTTTATGATTGTGTATTCTCTGCAAGCTCAGACGATTATACCCGTTATCCTTGGATGAGCATTTAAATCTGGAAGCTAAGATTCTATCTAATGGCCTTTTGTTCAAACATTTTCTAGGGGAAAAAAGGTGGAATTATTTTTTTCCTATCAAAAGTATAAATGCAGTGAAAGGAACTCATTTTGGTTTCCATTCCCATTATGAACTTAAGAAATAATAAGGGGTGAAAGATTTGGGGTCCTGCGGAGTTTTTCTCATCTTGTATTTTGTCCTTCGATGATGGGTAACTCTAAAAAGTGGCAGTTATCTTATTGAGCTATTCTGACTATTCAATAATGGTATTAAAGATTTTTTTAAAAAAAATTCATGTCATTCATTTGAAACTCTCCCCCCAGTGACCCACCTGATTTTCAGAATGCCAACTGAAACATTTATTATATTCTGAAGTTATCACACACCTAAAGAACTATCACTCACTGCTTATTTTTGTAGAAGCAAAATATGTGATAAATAGCACCAGCAGAGTACACATCTGTTTAGGAGCCTCAAGCTAAGCATCAAGGATCTACAACTTGCTAATCACCTGGTCAAAAGCAAAACCACCAATCAACAGCAAAAATAACCCCTACAATTTCCCAATCTGTGAGATACCGTAATGATAATGTTTACTGTCCACTAATTCTTAAGGAAGAATCATGGTGATGTACAAACATTTCTAAACATATGGGGTGAGGGGAAGCCACCCCACCCCCACTATTCACACTAATAGTCCAATCCAAAGTAGAAATATTGTTATAATAAAAATTCATATTAGTTGACAAAAATGTATGTTTTGCTCTGAAAAGAGATAAAGTTGTTTGGAATGTTTATGAGTACTGTCAGAAGCTCCATGCAGCTCTCATAAATTATAATTCTACTCTAGATCCCTCGTTTGCATAAACCTAGCTAATAGAAGGGGGCTGAATCCCCCTCAGCGAGACAAAGGAAGAGCTTGCATCCAGGGGAAGCCCTCAGCGACAAGGAAGAGCACAAATAAGCAAGAGGCCCTCACCCCTGCTTGAGGAGGGCGTAGGCTTGTTTCATAGGAAAGGAAAAGGGGGCGGGGAAGGGCAGATTCACGGGCAAAGTGAATGTTACGGGCTGTGGTTTTGAGGCTGTACAAGCGACTTTCCTCAGTGTTCCCAGCAGGCGCCACTGTTCCTCATTCACTCTGGACCATCTCTCATGGTGCGCCATGCACACTTAGAGTGATTTTTGATGTTCTTCCCTGTTCCCCACACACTCAAGAAATCACCAGCCAGAAAACTCTTACTTCCCATGCTCCTTTGCCTGTGACTCCAACCTAAAACTATTTTCCACTTCTTGATTACAAAAGCAAAATAGTTTTCCTCTTGTTTTGGCTAACAGACCTCCCAGCTTTACCCTCGTCTTCACAAGTCAAAATGGCGCAAGAGTGCAGCGACATCAACCGAGGCTCGGACACCCGGCGTGCTGGAGCCCCGTTCTACACAGCTGTGGCCTCACCGCACGGCCTTGAGAAATGAGAGGTGACCTTCAGTTTCTCTTTGGGTGAAGGTGGGTCCCCATGCAAAGTGTGGGAAACTGACACAGCTGATGTAACAAAACTATAGTCAAACATACCCTATGGACAGGTGCTGTTTATCTCCCGTTAGTGTTTGTACATTTTCCAAATTTGCCAATGCCTTTCAAATAGATAAAACTTCGCATCATCAGATACTCTGTTCAAGTGTTTTACAGCAGGAGATTGGGCACTCTCAGGCATCACCAGCCAGAGTTGAGGTATAGAGAATATCTAACCTGACAGGTGAAAGGAACCTGGCAACTCTGGATGCAATGTTGTCTAAAGATTTCCAAAATTTGGAAAATCTGACTTACTAGTTGATTTTCAAATGTGCTTTTATATTATAAGAAATAATATCCTAGAGCCATATAATATTTTTAAAATAGTGACCTCTAGGTAAAATGTCTTCACTACTTGCATTTTTAAAGGATAATGAATAGGTTATTTACTCACTGACATTTTTAAAAGCTGTTTTAAAATTGCTACACTAGTATGAAGTGCTCACATGAACCCTAATTTATTCTTCTTAAAAGACAAAAAGGAGAAGTATGATAATGCGTATGTTTTCAGAATTACTATGCAGCCCAGGCAGGGCACAAATGTGGTTCCCATGTAACTCATTTTTCTCAGTAGGTTTATGCTTTGGCACCTGGTATCATTGCACTGATGTTTAATGTTGGGGGAACTTAAACTTCAATTACTAAAAGTTGTCCTCGTTATCTAACCACACACCTCTATCCTCTGCTAGGACTGCAGACAAAATGAACATCCCTCACCATATCCTTTTCTTCATTTGCTAATTAGCAAGGACACAAGCATTATCAATCTCACAGTGTGGGTGGAGAAATGGAGTTTTACAGCACATCTGCCATAGCCCTGCCAAACAATAGCTACCATTCCCAGAATGCAGAGTATCTTCATAGCAACCCTGCGAGACAAATACTATTGGCCTGATTTTACAAATTAACAAACTAAATCACCTGGATATGAAGTGACTTGCCGAGGCTTACAGAGTAAGCACAGTATTGGAGGTAACCACTTGAATTAGGACAATCTTATATCAGAGCTTTGTTTTCGCGATTTTCACGTAGCCCTTAATGGTGGTAGTTACTATTAGTTTTAATAATGATATTATTTTTATGGCCAGAACTGATTCTTCCATACATGTCTCCACCTGTTCAAGCTGCCAACGGAACATTTTTATTCCTGACTCCTTTGCTTTAGCTATAGTTCAGATTTTGTAATTATGTACCTTGACTAAATGTGTCTATTTTTGTTACTGGAAATTCTCCAATGGACACTTCCATTTCTGAACAAGCCTCTTGAAGATTTTCCAAATGCTACCATGTGGAAAACCTTAGAGTTGAATGCTGCCACACTTGTCATTTGATGGTCTCATGTCATCTAGGAGGTCAAAGAGAAGTCACATATTAAAGTTCCCCTCAAAACATTCAGTTCGTCAAGGATGTGCTACATAAATGTAGCATGCTTGTAGTCAATGTATGATAACAGTTTGTCAAATACAATTCACTGAGTCCTATTGAAATTAATGAAGGGTGTAAAAATGACAGCCATCTGACATATTTCAAATTTCAGTTTGACATTTACAACCTTTTAAAGTTATTTTTAAATGCAGCAGTGTTTAAAATGTATTGAATATATCATATGCCACTAAGCCACTGCTGGATGATCAGGTATGTAGCCATGGAAATTAACACAGGGACACATTCTCTAGCCCTTAAACCAATAAAATATACTTAGATATACAGGAAATAAGGGGAAGTATCTTATGGAAATGAAATAAATGCCACCTTCTACTTGTCTGTTTTTTGGGGGGGCGGGTACAAGTTCATTTCCATGGAAACTCTCCTATAGTAGGAATGTCCTTGTGTATAAGCTTGGTAATGAAGGCAGCAGATGTAGACAGCAGTGGATGGTGAGGACCAGCAGTGTTTAGGAAGCCATTGTACTGCTATGAGGGGTGTGTGTGTGTGTGTCTGTGTGTGTATGTGTGTGTGTGTGTGTGGTGTGGCTGGGTAGGGGATGCAAAAGAACTAGCAAACTCAGGTGCTGAGGATTTGTGTCTTACCTCCCAAATTTCTTACTATGGATGTGACACTGTGCCTTCATTCTGTATTTGTGTGTGTGTAAATGTGGATCAAGAGGGATAAATGTATATGAAATTCCTTCAGAGTTTTTGGAACACAGTACAAAATGTATACTGACATCATTTGTTAATGCCCCCAATACCTGCAAAATTCATATGTGGGGGCCGGGGATGTAGCTCAGGGGAACAGTGCCAGCCTGGCAAGTGTGAGGTCCTGAGTTCGATTTTCGATACCAAGAAAGAAAATTTATATGTGGAAACTTATTCTCCAATGTGCTCTTAGGAGTTAGAATTAGATCCTGAGGGAGGAGTCCTCCTAAGTAGGATCAGTACCATTATAAAAGAAACTTCAGGAAGCTGCCTTTCCCCTTTTACCATGTGAGGACGGAGCCAGAGGAGCTATCTAAGAACC
Source organism: Dinomys branickii (assembly GCA_004027595.1). NCBI lineage: Eukaryota > Metazoa > Chordata > Mammalia > Rodentia > Dinomyidae > Dinomys > Dinomys branickii. The sequence continues at coordinate 104,107 of PVLD010002801.1, forward strand.
AGGAAGCAGGTCCTCCTCACACCAAATATGCTAATTCCTTAACCTTGGAATTCCTAGCCTCTACAACTGTGAGAAAACAAATTTCTGTTGTTTAAAAGCCACTCCGTTTGTTGTATTTTCTTATAATAGCCCAAGTGGACTAAGCCACCATCTAATCTCCATGTTAAGTCTCTCCTAACTACTCTCTTATCTGGTCTTTACTGACAAACTCTCTTGACCTGAACATTTCAACATGGCATCACTGGGTCAGCAGCACATGCACAGAGGGTAGGGTCTCAGAAAGAAGCATGGGCTTGTTTAGTCCTGCATGCAGGTAGCCCTAGAATAGTCTCCCACTTTCCTCTAACAGAGGGTGTATGCTCTAGGGGGATGTGCAAGTGGCCAGACCAAGTGCTCCCTGCGTACCATGCACCTTTGTTTCAACTACAATTGATCCTCTTGGATCTGTTTTATAGATCACTGCATAACAGAAAACCCAGTACCGAAGGTAAAAGGAAAAGGAACACTGGTAATGTCAAATCCTACCCTGTTCGGAGTTAAGGATAGTCAATCCGTGACAATGAGTGCTAGAAAGATTAGAACCTGGAAATGACAACACCCAGGTAGCAGTGAAAAGTTATTGTAAAGGTGGATATTTTAGCAACAGTTCGGCTGTGCAGGCCCAGAGCAGATGACCATTGCTGTTTATAAAATTATCCAGACTAAACAAGGAAACGGACTGATTCCATTCATTTTTTCATAGGTTAGCCCAGGGCTGGGCACATAATAAGTGTGCTAACAGAGTGTGATGAGTGAATGTACTCATAAATGATTGTCTCTTTCTGAATCAGAGAGAGTTTAACACAGTGAGGTTTCCTAGTATAAGGATCTGAGAAGGTTGTAAAGAAGAGTCAGTCATAGCAATCCTCTTTCTATGAAAAAGACAATGATGGTAACTAAAATAGCTAGTAGAAATGAACCAGCACGAGCATCCAGAATCAATACTCCAAGACTTTTGGACTAACGCAAGAAAGAAATCAGACATTAACCTCTGCTTCATTCAGCTTCACCCATTGCAAGCTCTTCGCTCCTGCTTATTACATCAGTAAAAAGAGTAAGTTACAAGAAGCTATGACATTGCTATGTAGGAAGAAATAAATATTTCATCTCTGCCCATGTTACCCAGAACACAGCTCCTAAAATCCTCTGAATCTGCAGGACAAAAAGCATCTCTTAGTGGGTATATTTAATTAGATGAATGATGGTGGGATGCTAGAGAGCTTCAGGGTGGGGGTTGTTCCCCAGAAAGGCTAAAACAGGATTAGAAGATTGGTTTGCTGAACTCGACTCCAACATCTGAGGAAGACAGAGGGACTGGTGGCTGATGGTGTAATCACACTTGTCTATGCGGTGAGGACTGCAGAAAGAACCCAGGAGAGGTCAGGTAACTTCTGGACCATTGACCACATGGCGTGCACAGCACTAAAGTTCCTGGTTCCTTACTTCACATACCAGACCTTCACTCACATACCTACTGGCTCACGAAGGGGGCTACAGGGAAAATAGATGAAAAGTTTGGAAACAGAGTTAAGAAGCACTAAATGTGTAACTAATACAGGAGTCATTTAAACTGTTTAAACATTATTGGACATCCTAATATAGTTGGCACTGTGTGGTTGGGTCCACAGGACTGGACTAGAAATAGCACTTTATCTGTGCCATCCTGAGAAAGAACTTTTGCAAGTCTCAGTTTTGTCATCTCTACAATGGGACTAGTCATATATGGCTGGCTTACCTTAGAGAGTTCTTAAGGCCAGACTGTGAGACAACTTTTACGAATAACACTTAAAGTACAGTGTAATTTGTGCCACCTGCATGGTGGAAGACATGGTCATAAAGACAAAGTCATCCCCCACTGCTTCAAATGATTTCCTAAAATTTCATGATAAACATAATGTGTTCACTAGTGAATAGCAAGGAATTGCTACATTGATTTTTTTATATATTTAATTAAATTTATAGAGTACAGGTACCCTCAACTGAACATCAAGCTCTTGCCTGTTTGACCACAAAGAAATGACAGCATCCACTAAAGAGAAAGGTCACTGGAACAATTGCAATCTGTTTCCTCTGCCAAGAGAAGACATTCAGGTACCCCTTCAGATGAGTGTCCCGTGCCTCTTTTTCTCTCTTTCTCTCCAGCAAACACAAAAGCAGTTTCAAGAAACACCGGATGACTGTCCAAAAAATTATGTTTTGTTTTTTTGCAAATCTGTAGGCTCCTGTGAGACACAAAGCAACAAGCTCTAGACCATTAGTATGACAGGTAGCGCTCTTACTAACAACTGCTTTTTACTCCCTCTGACAAATGTGCTCGGTGCCATGGCTGACGTTTGTGTGGTAATCAGGAGTGATGGAGAGGGGACGTCGGTGCTGCCGAAAGTGCCCCCCGATTTAATGTGGACGATTTGTCAAACGGGCTGTGATAGCAGCGCTGTCAGACCCGGGCAGAGAAGCTCTCTGTCATCTTTGCGCCAACCAAGGTCACTTTGGCAAGGAGAGGAGGGCTCTTGCCAATGAAATTTTCATGTTTATTGGGGATGCACATGGCCTACTTTCACAACTTGTTTTTCCTTCTATTAACAGATAGCCATCTCAGGGTTTGGAGACACTCCCTTGGAGAGAAGCCTGCTGCAGGGGACAGTTCCTTGGGTGAGCCCCTTGGCATTGCTAAATGCCAAAAACCAGGATCGGAAACATAAAAGCCAAAACTCTGTGCAAACCAAATGTACCATGTGGCCTTGTGCCTGGCTGGTACTGCTACCCCACATTATGCGTTTCAAATACATTGTTGACACTCTTAGATAAAAAGGACTGTATTGGGTGGTATGAATTTTAGTTTTATTCTATGACCTTCTGAGCATTAAATTGTATGAATGGCCCAAAGAGCCAGAGGTTAGATGTGATCAGCATACAGAGGTCTCAATATGTTGGCTACATTTTTAAAAAAATTCTTAAATGTTTTTATTTTAAAGAGAATAACAAAAAATGTAGCAAAATATCAACAACATAGAGAAAAACAAAACAAAGCAAAAACAGTGAATGTGATACAGAGTTTCAGAACAAAATGATGGGAATTAACAGTGGTTGTTATAGTACATATGCAATATGACAACCATTAGTTGAATTTTTTAAAAAAGGAAAACAAGTAGGTAAAAGAAAAAGGAGGGCTTTTTGTTATTAGTAAAATGAACCTCACATCTACATGCAGTTGAGGTAGATGTCTTTGTTGTGTATTCTCATCAAATTCTTTCATTTCTCACTCATTACACTGGGCACAGAGCTGCGAGTGAACTGGATGAAAACAGCAGGGACTGGACAATGGAGATTTGTATGCTTAATATCTACTACTACATCAGCTCAGCAAACATTTAAAGCAAAAGATGGATATAATTCACCGAAGTAAATGCAAGAAAATTTGGTGAAAGGAAATAAAGACCCATATCAGAGAAGAACAACTAGGTATTGGGATAGCAATGCATGTTTATTGTGTGTATAATGGTTTAGATGATGGAGGAGACAGAGTATAGGTTCAAAGGAACGAAGGAAATGATTATGGACTGATACTGTGCAGGCCAGACTGAATACACAGGCAAAATCCAGACCAAAAATTTACTTTGTACCCATGAATGTTAGTCTATGAAATCATTAAAGTTTTATTTCAGTTTTTCTTTTTAACTGGTTACTAACACTTCAATATCAGGAGATTTCATAGAAAACCCGGGATTTTGGATGCTTGGGATGAAATGGGGCAATCTGGCAATGCTGGAATGCCACACACAGCTGCCTTTTCAGTGGGCATTCTGTCTCTGGTTTTCCCAGTCCCGAGAGTCTAACGCCAGCTGCTATTTGTCGCCATGTTTGCACAGTGACTTCTTTACCAGTAGAGAGATACTTCCCTCTACCACGTCTCAATCAAAAGTGGCAGAGAGAACAGCATGAAGGACTGACTGATGTATTTTTTTCACAGAAGTGGCCACCTCTTCTCTCATTTATAGGAATTGCCTGGATCCTATGGGTACTGGTGTTTGTGGCACCTTATCTAGGGCCTACTGTAGTCTGGCTTTCTGATATTTTTCAAGACAGCAGATGCTCCCATTCTGAGCTTCCAACATGCCAACCTCTGAAAGCTTTAATATATAAAATTTAAACTGCTGATTTCATTTGAAGCTACTCTTCAAACACAGGAAGGGGTTAATTAAGATGAGGATGATATTTGCAATGCATTAAGGATGACTGCCTCATCTGATATTAGTAATTTAGGTCACCTTTGGTAGAGCTAACACTGTCCCCATGGCAGTGAGATGCAGGTGAAAAATGGACGCTTACGGAAAATAACATCACTAGCAGGATGAAGACTTAGGCCCAGGGATATAGCTCAGTGGCACAAACGCCTGCCTGGCAAGCGCAAGGTCCTGAGTTCGATTCTTAGTACAAAAAAGAAAAGAAAAGACTTAGGCCCAGTAAACATGATAAAATCAAATCTCATAAGATAGGGCCAGAACACTCACATTGGATCAAAGGTACCCAGAGACTCCAGTGCACAGGCAGGGCTGAGCACTGTTCTCTTAGTGCTACAGAATGAATGTCTGTGTCCTCCCAAATCCATACCCCGAGGGCTTAAATCCTACTGTAATCATGTTAGGGAGTTTTATTCATCTTTCTTGCCCTGAAAGAATACAGAAGAGGGCACTGCCCTGTAAGCCACAGAGTGCCATCCTCAAGAACCAATCTGACTGGCATCCTGGTCTTGGCTTTCTAGGCTCCAGAACTACAGAAAATAAGTGTCTGTTGTTCAAAGCATCCACCCTATGGCATTTTGTTACAGCAGCCTGAGCTGACTGATGCATTTGAAATTTGGCTTTCTTCCTGCCACCACCTCCCACATTAAAGCAGTGCAAATGTGGATGGTGTGAGGTCCATAACAGGCTGGAAAGGCCACAAATTGAGACTTGTTCCAATAGGGGGACTTGTTCCAAGTCAGGGGACTGGACTTCTGGTCTGGACTCCAGCAAACTATGCCTTGATTATGTTGTAAAAAATATATGCACAGAATTAGTACTTTCTAAGTGTGGGAATACATGAGAACCCAAGCAGGAGCTTTGAACACTTCCCTGGGCCTTCTCCCTAGCCTGGGAACCAGAATACCTTGGGTGACAGCCAGATATGGATGTTTTAATAAAACTCTTTCAGGATTCTGATGTGAGTCCCCAGGAAAGAACTGATTTAATAGATGATAAAGACCCAGCTAGAGGTCATAATCTATGAAACCCCGTATGGATAAAATGGCTAAGCAGTACACCTAGTATCCAACTGCATGCAATTATAGTAAGAAAGTGTTGCCATATAAACATTTATGTAGATATTGTTGAGAACTGAGCTCCCATTAGAGAACTGCACTGGATTTGATGTGGAAATTGACTTCCCATGTGAGATCTAGTCTACCCAATGAAGAGGACTTGTTCAATGTATACTCCTCAAATTCACATGCCAGTGGTCTAATTGTACTCGGTGGCGGTAATTCCAGGGCAACACTTCTCAGCAGGGACATGGGGCTGTATTTAAAAAGAGCATTTTGGGATGAATAGTTTTTCACCGGTCCTTTTATGATAATGGGTTTATTTTATCCAATTCCGCTAAGAGACTTAGTGTTCTCAACACTTAATGTTTATTCTTTTTTTCCTATACCTAGATCGAGTATATAAACAAAAGCGGATTCATAACAGGCTCTTAATATTCTGTGGTAAAGAAAGTAAAAAGGAATTTAGAAAATTGACCACTACCTTTTCTTTGCCCTAGTTTATTAAAAGTGGAGTCTTCAGAATACAAAAAGGAACCCAGAACCGTGGTGTTCTCCCACTTAAAACCCTTTGATGACTGCCCATGACCTGTGGCAGAATGTAGAAACTGCTCTGTATACTTTAAAGCATATGCATAATCTGTCCCAGACATCTTAGATGTCATCTCTCATTGCACTGACAAGGGATGACCTTGCCATTAATTACAGTTCAAGGAACACACCTTGCCCAACACTTCTAAGTCCTTTATCAAGCTATCTTGCACTGTCTTGAACATGTCTTTCTATTTGCTTCCAAAGCACCCTTCCAGTTTCAGCTCCATGGAATCTTTCTTAATCTGTCCAAGTAGAATTGATCATTCTATCTCCCTTTGCATTGTTGACAGATTTCATTCATGGTGCTTTCATCATTTTCTATCGCTTAATAGCTGTGTATCTTTCTTCCCTAACAGTGCACGAACCACTTTAAGCTTGGGTTTTGGGTTTACTGATAGCCTTGGCATCTGCCACACGGCCTGGGTCATTGCACATGCCCACCAGTGACAATTTGAATGAACACACTGATGTGTCATTCCCATCCCAATGCCCCAGGTGTCAGGAACGTACTTTAGATGACTTACTCCATCTTACACAGGGAGCACACAACAGGATTTTGAAACAAGAAGCCTTAAATCCTAATCCTAGAGATGAAGTTATTTACAGACACAGAACTAGTAGGTACCTGGCTTGAAAGACAGTTGCCTTAAAAGATAAACAGTGACTAAACTGTTTAAAGTCTCACAATGATGATTCAAGCCAACAGTGATCTTCAATATTGATTTATAATACAAAAGTGAAGACTGAAAAAAATTTGTTGCTCTCCCAAGTTGTTGGGCAAATGGCAATTCACTCACTATTCACTAATGATTGACTTTAATTTTAAGATTAACAATAAGGGCATAAGTTATTTTACCTGCTGTAGTTTTAATTGCAAGTGTGGATTCATTTCTTATTTCTGCCTTTTGACAAATATTTCTTGAACACCTAACATGTGCCAGATACTATTTTAGTTATAAATGGGATTGAAATATCTTGCTCTGTGCTGCACATTTCCCCTTTTCCTTTTAAAAATTCTGCTTGAGTGAGATCTTGTAAGAAAATTGGAAATAAGAATAGTACTACTTTATTTTGCTTTAATTAGAAGTCTCAGTTATGTGCGTCCTGCTCCAACAGGTAGGACTATCAGCCTCATCCACAAAACAGTACAAAACAAGCAGACTGTGTTAGAGGATCAGTTCCATGAAGTTTGTAATAGAAAATGAAGCTGTTCTTTAAAATCTCTCTGATTTTCACGCCGTGGTGTTCCCATCTCTGTATTTTCTCACTGGCCAGTGCTCTGCTCTCAGCAAGGCTTGGGGATAGAGCTGGTCCCCCACATCTCTGCTGATGAGGAAAAGACAAGACTACAAATTCGTCTTTGTTCCTGCTCATCACACTGGCTCCACGCTCTCAAGGAGTACTCTCAAGCATTCTGCAAGGATTTCTTAACCTACACACATTTTAACTCCAAGAAATGGTCTGAGACATCTGGAAACTAACATTGGCAGTTAAAATACATGGCATTAAACAATTCGAGGAAACACTGCTGGCCTGAATTTCACAGACAAAGCCAGAAATAACATTATCCCCTCCCCATATCCAAGGGCAGTTGAGAAATCCTATAGCCTTTGATTTACATGTAAGAAGGGCAAAACAGCATTCCAGTGGTGACACCTGCATTTCTGTACCTCCTCTCTATCATGCTTGGTACCTCAGCCCATGGATTTTCTTTGTGATCTTCTAAAATAGATTTGTCAGAGCCGTACCTGTCTCACAATCCTTCTCCTTAATGTTCTTTCCGAAGCCCTCATAGAGCTCTTCCTACAGTAGCCTCTTTCTATCACCCAAGGATCAGTTTGTACATCCCTGATTTTGGAAGAGCTTCCAGGACCCTCCTCTTCCAGGGAGATTGGCTTGTGACAGTTATTATGACTCTGCATTCATTTATTTTCTACCCTTTGTCTCTATGATGTTTCTTTGTTCCCTATGTATGTATTTATTTTGTCTCCTTCCTTGTCCCTCCATCTGAAAAACTATAAGTTCTATTTATTCATGTTCCTTTCTGTCTTATTCAGTCTCCCTCCCTTTCTCTCTGTGTCTGTCTGTCTGTCTGTCTGTCTGTGTTTGTGTCTGTCTCTGTCCCTCTGTCGGTCTCTCATTCTCTGTATCCCTACAAACCAGAAAAACCAGAGTCTCCTATGCATTTGCTTATATCAGTGGAAAAACATATATGAATTTACATGGATATAAATGCATTCATCAAAAAATACATTCATCAGGAGGTACTTTGCTCCGCAATGGACTTGAACGAGTCATCTGAGTCTCAGCAACACACACCCTCCCCCAGCCTCTGCCCTAAAGCTTACTTGACCTAAACCATGACCCGGAACACTCAGTCTTCAGCAGAAATTGATAGAGAAATATTTTTTCTTTGCTTGGCCCTCATCAATAAAAAATACAGATGGTGAGACAATATGAAGGCGTGAACCCCTGGTGGAGAGGTGACGCACACACGTCATCATTCTGTCTTACAGATGGCCAGCAGTGGGTTTCATAGAGGCACTGAGCTAAAGGTCTTCGACAGCAACTGGAAAGAAGAAGGAGCAGAAAATTGTTTGGCTTATTTTTCTTTCTCTGGTGAGAAACAGAATGAGAAGCAAAGAAGCAGCAGCTGAGGAGTGCAGGGTCTCCAAACCCTCGACAATGTTCAGAACTGCAGGGTAGAGGAATCTAGATATTAAAATGCAAAAGGAAAGAAATGTGACAGCAAGTCTAATGATCATGAGAATATTCATGGCCAACAAATGCCATGTTTCTTGGCAGCCAGGGCTACCTTCCTCCTGTTGTTTTAATTCCACAGCACCCCTTTCTCCCTCTCTTTTAAGCTCACTCCCTCTCCTCACCCTCTTGCTTTCCTTCTTCTCTAGGGCCACTTTTCTCCAACTCTATCTCCCTGTTTCCTGTTTCTCTCTCTCAGTTCCTATCATCAAGCAATACATAGAAATGAGAAATTGGCTGCTGTAGAATGATATTGAATACAACTCTGGGGGAAAATGTGTTTGCAATTTTTACTAAGCAGCAGCATAAGCTGAAGGAGAAGATTTATGGTAATGAATCATATTAATCAACTAAATTAATATATCATTTCAGTTATTCATAGAGTAACAATAACAAATAAGAAATTGGATTTAAGAAGTATCCTAACCAGGTACAGAAATACAGACATAAATTAAAGATTAATTTGTAATCTACTCACACACAAAAATCAAGGATATTACTTCATCATTTCTTATCAAATATGCAAAAGTGCAGTCAGTCCCATAAGGGTTTTCTTGCTTTTAAAAAAATGCTCTTTGTAGCTCATGGAGTAAATAAAATAAACTTGCATATACCTTGCTCTGCTTTTAACCTGCAGTATAGCTGCCTATGTTTTCCACCTTAAAGTAGGTACAAGTAGCCAGGTGTGGTGATGGATGTGTACAGGAAGACTGCTAAGAGTTTGAGGCCAGCATGAGCTATGTAGTAAGTTCAAGACCAGCCTGAAGTACATAGTAAGACCCTGTCTCAAAAAAAAGTAGATACAAGTAATAATATATTGTAGACCAAGATTGTCCAATATGGCAGGCACTAATTCATGTGGCTGTTGAAATTTAAGTGTAAATTGATTAAATTATGGAAAATTAAAAATTCAGTTCCTCAGTCACACTAACTACATTGTAGGTTCTCAAAAGCTAAATGAGGGTAGTGTGTGCTATCTTGGAGAATTTAGATTTGGAACATTTCTGGCATTGTTGAAAATTCTACTGAACACACTTCAAAGGCAAATATTTACTGTACGGCAGGTAAAGATGAGTTACGAGTAACACCTGAATCACCTAGCTGTTGTTTCACATTCTGCTGTTAATTAGATCTACTGGTAAAATTTTATCATAATGTTCTTTTCCCAAAATGGGATGAACACCTCACAAAAGCAAGGATTTTCTGCTTAGCTCTTAATGTAACCTCAGAGCCTGACAAATGTCTTTGCACAAAGCTGACACTTAAAAAATATATGTTGAGTGACTGAGTGATGGCACTAATGTCAAGTGAAAATATCAAATAGTCAAAATAAAGGTATATTGAAGAAAAAATTACAAAGAAAGAAAATGTCTTGGGATTACCAATGAAGATACAAGTCTGTTTTCCTGTTTTATCTGCCTAGAAAAAAAATTCATCTGCCCAGAAATCAGTTCCATCCTTAACATATGTGGATCTTTTTGCCTAGATGAACAAATTAACCCTAACTATATCAGTTGAGGAAACTGTGAAATTAATTGTGTTGACATCTACTTGGGCAGAAAACAGTTAACCCAGCATGACAGGGTGATGATAGTGACTGAAAACTCTGAGGCCCTCGAGAAAGAGTTGTTTTCATCTCATTATGTCTGCCTTGATAATTACAACCAACTCATCAGCCCTCAGTTGAACACCACATATAATCACTTTCCTGCATATTTTTTGAAAGAGGAAGCATAATAAGGTAAAATCTGTGGACTAATTTATGACATTTGTGAATCTATTTTCAGGAAAAGAAAAACTACAACACAGTAGGGGAATGCTAAAATTCTCTTTTAAGTAGGGAGATATTTTTGAGAACAAAATACAAAGGAGCAAACACATAATACTTGCTCTACTAACAAAAAAATACTTTCCAATTTGCTGTTTAAATCCATCGCCTTTAATTTCAAGATTGCTAAAAGAGTGCAAAAACATATAGGTGGGTAAACGCATAGATACAACATTAAGTACAGGCCATGCAATAACAGAGAATATACGAGAAGTTATCAAACACAGGTGAACATTAACAGCTTTGTGGAATAAAACCAGGGGAGGACACTCTCTCTCTGTCTCTCTTTCTCTCTATATATAATGTAAAGGAAATAATAAAGGTTTAATGCTGTTCTCAATCACCTCACTGAGCTTCTATTCTCAGCAATTAATGTGTCAGGAATCACAAGGTCATTTTACTAAACAAAAAATAGTGAACAACTGAAAAATAACAGCAAATCTCTGAGCTAAACCCAACACAAAATCAATGCAACAAACAAACAAACTCCAACAAAACCATCTGGCTATGTTCTATTTCAGGCTATAGTGGCTAAAAATATCATCCAATAAGACTATGAACAACATAATGACTGCTCTTGCCCAGAAGCCCTTAAAACAAGAAAGTGGGTTTGTAAGTTTTGCCATAAGGTCCACCAAATTGTTCCCATGGCCGGTGTTTTCAGGATGGGATCAAAACAATCAATTGAAAATTCTTAACTTTTACTTAATAACAATGACAAGAACAAGCATATTAGAATTATATGGAAAGTCTCACACTTGAGAGTTACAGGGTTTATTTTTAACTATGGAACATTAACTTGTTGTGGAGTGGTCATGGAGATGTGAGAAATCTATCAACCTGAAAATTGGGAATTCTAATCACAAAGCATCATTCTACTACTCTTTTCTGTGCATGAGTGTCCATTGTCCTAGTAAGGTGACACACACATCCAAAACAATTCTAAGCCCTTCTAAGCCTTTGGTCACTTTCTACGAAAAATATCACATACAACTAACACACAAAAATACAACATGGCATTTTGGTGTCACTAATCTGGTTTTCTTTCTATATAATTTTTGCCCTTTTATGTTTACTTCTGCATTCATTATTCTGAGTATTTGTTCATTTTCTAGCTAAAAATGAAGTCCTGAAAATATCAATCTTCTTCTCAAGTGAAAGAAAACCCTTTAATCTTTGAGCTTTTCCTGGAGAGCACAATTACTCAAGTAAAGTTCAAAAGAACTCTTAATGTAAGAACTTTCGTGATGGAGGAGGGCATGATTAACCTGCACTATGAATTATGCTTGTCTAACTTAATTTCCAGTTTAAGAGAATCACTTTTTTCGCTTTACTTTGATAACTGCCAACATTTACATATATTATACACTGCCTTCAACATTAAAATACTCTGACGATCATACCTTCGGCTCTAAGCTAAAATGCTAGTGACTCCGGGAAAGAGAATAAATGTTTGCAGCAAGGTTGTGGTTAGACATAGTTTAAGATCCCCAGTAGGGCTCCAAAATGCCACAAATACCCCACACATAACTTTCAGGAAGCTTTCCGACTTCCAAGGCGGTGTTACCCACCTAATAAACTGCGAGTTACGCCCCTCCCCTCCAGACATAGCGTGCTATCCATACTTACCCATGCTGGCAAAATGTGAAAAGAGTATTTTTTCAGCCCTTTTAATTACCAAAATTCAAGTTGCTTTTAAAATACCATTGCCCCCCTTGAGATTTCAGGAGAGCTGGAGATCACCATGGCAATAAGAAAGTGGTGCCAGCATCCTCTTGGCACCGACTTACTACACATCTCAGGAGACTTTCTCACGGGAGAGAATCGAACTTGTGTAAAAAGCAGGCACTCTCCCTTCAATACTTTATTTTGGGAAGAAAATGACAAATTTCATGTTACAGAAGGTAAATAAGAAAGTGTTGTAACCATATGCCTTCCTTTAATATACACAATTAAAATGCAATATCAATCTGCTCTCCTGGTATGCAAAGTAAAAATGGAAAGTTAACAGACAGTGGCCCCCACATGATGTCCATGTGCCAGTTTTCCTTCTCTTTCAAGCTTCACTCATCTCTCATGAACCATTTAACTTCAAGGAGGGGGATGCATACGAACGCATGGAATATGGTATAATCTCATTATATCCTGCTGCTCATGGGTTTGTTCGTTGATCCTTTGAGTCAACACCGCTCATCTACTCAGAGTACGCCAGGCAGGAGAGACCCAGAGGTGGTAACACAGGATGCCGGATGTACAGCGGAGTAGGAGTGCAATGTATGCATTTGTGCACGTGTATATACATGTGTGTGCATGTGTGTAAACATGAAGATGTAGGAAGAATACTAAAAGAAATTTGTGCGAGTGTAGGTTAACCATCATGGATTTAAAAATCAGAAACCTGAAATACTCCCAAATACCACACTTTGTGAAGACCAACACGATACCGCAAGGTGACTCAACCTACCTTGACCTTCATCAGAACGTGTGTGTGCTAACAGCACTGTATAAAATCACCCCAAAATATGTGTATGAGGTGCAGATGAAATGTAAATGAGTTTTGCTTTTAGATCTGGGTGCCATTCCCAAGATTTCTCATGAAATGTATGAAAATATCCCCGAATCCAAGAAAGACTGAGTGAGATATGAAATATTTGACTTCAAGTATTTCAGATAAGGGAATTTTAACCTGTACTACAGTTATAGGAAAATATATGATTTCTTTATAACTTTGAAGGTAATATTACAGCAATATGATATTAAAATAAAATGTAATGAAACAAGCATTAATTATAATGTAATAACATACTGTTACACATATATATGTGTATATATATATATATATATATATATATATATATATATATTACTAGTACTATATATATATCACTAGTACTATAATATTATTTCTAACTCTCCCCCATCACCTCTTCCCCTCTCTGTGGTGTAAAATGTGTATTTTATCTCTTCCATTTTAGGTGAGCCATTCCAAGGAACATAGGGATATTTTCAATGTGTATTCCATGTCTTGGAACACTTGTCCTAGCCCTGATATGGTACTTCAGCCAAAAGAAACCCTCCTACCTTCATGTCAGTTGGAGCTGCAAAATCATGGGCCAAGCACAGAAGCTTTTCCCTTAAAACTTAGATTTAGAAAAGCAAGGCTTTGCCATATGTTCTAGGGGCCTCTAGTTCCAGAACTAATAGCTGAAAAAACATCTTGAATCCATTCCTCCAAACCAAACACAAGTCCTGAGGGAAAAAGAATGACATATTTATGTTCTGAATATGAACATATATGGAATATGAGTGTATATGGAATATGAGTGTATATGGAATATACATATGGAGTCAATAGATATGCATTGGAGAAATTCCTGGAACTGAGGCCCTAGAGGGGCGGCCTCAGAGGAGAAGCCCAGGAGATCAAAAAGAAGCAGAGTTGACAATGAAAGCCAATATCTTACCTCAGTCTTTGGGGGCACCAACATATTTGTTTCAGCTTTTAGGATCTATGCTTCCTCATCTGGAGAACAGGGAGCATATTAGCTTCCTAAGCTCTGAATGCTCACACGAGATAACGACCATGACACTGAACTGTCTGACACACAGTCAGCTCTTAGGGTTGCTATTCTTGTGCCATCCTCAACAGTTGAGTCACGTGGCCTACCATCTGCCATCACATGGAAGAGGACTAGCAAAGTAGCAGTGAGAGAAAATGCAAACATAAATCAAAGGAGAAAATTAAATCAGGGTGCTGAGGTTTTTGCCTGCGTGACTGTGGGCAGAAAGGAACCTGTCTACATTGTTGGTGAGATTGTAAACTAATGCAACCACTACGGAAATCAGTATGGAGATTCCTCAAAAAACTAATGGTAGAAATGACCCAGCTATTCCTGTTCTAGGTACTTTCCTAAAAGAATTAAAGACATCATATTGCAGTGATACATGCACACCCAGGTTTATAGTAGCACAATTCATAATAGCTAAAGCTTGGAAGAAGTCTGTACATCCATCAACAGATGAAGAGAATGTGGTACTTACACGCAGTGGAATACTACTCTGCCATAAAGATGAACTTTAGCCATTTGTAGGCAGGTGAGACCATAATGTTAAGAGAAATAAATCAGATACATAAACATAAATACCACAAGGTTTCTCTTTTGTGAAAAACCCAAATGATAAGTAAAGAGCAGAATAAAAGATAATTAACAGGGAGTAGGGAGATAGAACGTTCTCAAATGGGAAGGGGATCAAGAGAAAGTGATTTCCCATCATCCTGTTTTGAAATTCAGTATTGTTTTAAATTGTTTTAAGAATTATTCTCTTTAAAATAAAAAAAATTAAAAAGAGGTAGAGGGAAGAAAGGGGGTAGGAGATGATAAATGAATGAAGATGTATTATGTACGTGTACCAACTCCACACAAGGAATGTAACCACTATGTACTGCAAACTAGTACCAATACAAAAAAAAAAACCACACACACCAAAAACATCCAGAAGTAGATCTGAACATTTATGCAATGAAATTACATTTAAACCAGTCATTCTGACTTGGCCGTAGTCCTCAGGCTTCCTATAGTAACGATGAGAGAGTTTTCCTGCCTTTATTTTACAGAGAAGCAAAGTGAAGGGAGGCATGGATTACTCAAGGCTGTTCTTGCCGAGAGCTTAAACAAGGATCTACTTGTACATTACAAACATTAAGTGCAAACACTCTTCCCAACTCTAGATCTGAAGTTCAGTGTCAAAACCAGGCTTGAGTTTATGTCATGCTTGGATTTAAGAGGCTTCCCTCTTCAGATACAAATAAGTCTGAGGCTGCTGGCAGAATACTAAATAACTAAAGAAATCCAAATGGTTTTCTGTTTATTCTCCTTAATGAGAACAGAATTGCAACAAATATTTCACCAATGTGTGAGGGCCAGTAGTTTTTTGAAAAAGTAATTTGCTTAACCTTTTGTTTCAGACTGGGTCCATTTCTTGTGTACTTTGGTGATGTTAGATTGCATGTTAAAAATCTTGACCATGGGACAAAACCCAGTAAGTTTTTGTTTTTCTCTAAAGTCCCTTCTTACTGAATAAACAATGTTCTTTGGGCTTTGGGTTCCTCGTATTTTAAAAGTCAGCTTTCTGTGACATATTTCTTGCCACCTTAGAGTTTCTATGATCCTAAATGACTAACAAAGATAAAATGTAATTTTATTCCTTACAGAAGTTTGATTCACTTTAAACTAATTTCTCTTTCGATTACTTTATCTTCTGATAGCTTTTCTTTCCTTTTGCATTTTTAATAAGGGAAAGGATGTCTTGAGAGATAGTACCTGCCCATGTAAAAGAAGACTGATCTGATAATACAGTAAATTATTATGTTAAACCTTTAAAATTGATGTTTGCCAGATGAGGGACTCAAAAATGCTTCTCAGTTTTGAACTGGTCCACCCTGGCAGTTCCAAATGAGCAATTGTAGTTTCAGGACCATTCCAAGGCTTGGAACCATTTTGTTTGCATTTGAGCTGGGGTCACAACAAATACAATACGCTTCAACTTGACAGAGACAATCACCCCTTCACTTCCTAATCTCTATCCGTAAGTAAAATTTCAAGGGCTTTGGGGTATCAAAGATAGTGATGCAGAGAAACAAGTCGGACTCTCTTTTCAGTCTTCTAGGAAAATATGTGATCAAAGACAAACACCGCTTCTGCTCAGTTTCTTTCTATGTGAAAAGACACTTACACCTACAATTCTTTCTACACACTGAATTATTGAACCTATCAAAATAAACACTAAAGCATGCCAAAAATTTGGAATTACCTCAAAAGCATTCAATTCTGATTCAGAGAATGCTATTTTAATGAACAAAAACAGTATAACTCTTATAACACAAAGACAGAAGTTACATATGTGTGTAAAAGGATAGCTTGTTGCAACCATTGTTTGTGAAACGAATATCTTCAAAGCACCCCATTTTTAGTATCTACAAGACATAACATAACAGGTTCTAGTGCTCCAGTCACTTAATTACAATCTCATGTGGGTTAGACTAAGCATCATTTTACTATAGGTTATATACATCAATCGTTAAAATATCATGTACTTTTTCAGGTTGGTATCTCATATACAGCCTGTAGGTTCAAAGTCTGAGGTTATCAGTGGGAAATGCAGCTTCTATACAGTTCACCTATAAGGACAGAAGGAACTAGAAAGTTGGCATGTGGTGCTGTTCAAACGATCTTAACACACTTTAATTTCAGCTGTGGATATATCCAACCAGATTTCTTACCCGCAAGCAGAATTACAGAACTTAAGTTCTTTGAAAATGCTGCATAGCATAAAATTATTTCATTTCATACAATGTTCCCTTCTACCTGGCAGGAGATGTGTAACTTAAATGATGTGCATTCTAGGTAGGAATGAGAAAAGTCACATTTCAGTAAAGAGACATACTCCACTTATCTCTAAATATACACGTGGTTGTCACTGAACGACATTTACAAGATATTCCTCGCGCAGTGCGCCAACAACATGGGTATTTCTTGGTGAGAGAAAAGATAGTAGCAAGTATTCTTGCTATTCAAAGACCTAGACCAGTAATGCTTTGACAAGAAATGCAAAGATCTCCAGTCACAGTTTATCTCAAAAACCTAGAAGAAATGGTTGTGACCGGGGGCACTTTTTCCAATTTCAAGAGTTTTTCTATTAACACAGTGGACAGACCGCGAAAATATGTGGGCATTGTCATCTAGATGCAAATCCAGAATATAAAGTGAAAATGAGGATAAATATTTATAGCGTTAATTTAACTCCCAATTCCCAATTTCTCCTCCCAGAATACATAGAACCCTACAGCAATGAACACCGGAAAGGGTCTGATAGTATTGGGGTAGGCTCATGGTAGAATGTAACTTGGCCAACGGTGTAGGGCTTAAAACCTCCAAATGCAATTACCATAGTCTTCCTTGATGGGCCTAGGAGGTGAGGTAGATTGTATGTCTGTAAGAGACTGATCAACCTAGGGTATGTCACAAAAGGAGAGAACATAAAAAGCTTCCAAGATGGTGATCCTCTTGAAAAAAGAAACAAAATCCAGTGTTCCTAACACAAATGGACAAAGAGGGTCAGATAAAATATTTTTGAATAAAGTCATTATAAAAAGGATGAATTTGTGTCTTCATTGAATTCCTTGAAAATATTTGGCATCTATCTTTATGCATTTCTGTATCTTCAGATGCTATAGCAGGACCAGGTAAAAAGTGAGCACTGGACAGATGGTTATTTGGGGAATAATTGCTAAATGAATTAAATAAATCAGCGATTCAGAAGAGGGAATATTATGGAATTATTAAAGTTTTAAAAGCACAGAAAAAGACCATAGCATCAATTTAAAAATATCAAATAATACATATAATACAATAGTTGATGATAAGTATAAATCTAATTGTAGCAAACCTTTTATGCTATATACCTGGAAAAATATTTGAACTGACATTTCCTCCATAATAGTAGATATAATAATACATAAAACACAAAAGTAAAATTTATATTTTCTAGCTTCTGAAGAATATATATTTTGTTGAAGTAAAGAAGGATTTATCTTCAAAAATAGGATAGAAGTTAAAACTAGAAAGCTTTACTTTGAACATACCCACTTCAAATTCACACGTATCAAAAGCTTCCAAATTTAAGTCTTTAGCAATGACCGGGGTTTAGTGAAAGAAAAATCTATGAGACAGGCAGAATGAAACCATATAGCAGAAGCACCATTTGTGTGAGTAAAACAAGTTCACAATCAATGTAAAATTTTATGGGTAACCGATACAGGGATTGAATTGATGGTTCTAAATATGCTGAGGTGACCAAATGCCAGGAAGAATCTGGGCCGCCTTGTACTCTTAAGTTGCATCCTATAAATAATGCTGTTTAGAAGACCCACAAATGGAGAATTACAGGAGTCTAGACTTAAAGTAATAAAGGGGTTTACCAACATTTCCACGTTGTTCTTGCTGAGCTGGGATTTGGCTTCCAGGAGGATAAAAGGATGCTCCAGTCACAATCTCAGGATGTTTCCTCATTGATGAATCAGATGTCAACATGACCCAAGGCACTTACAACTTTGGGATGCTTTTAAAATCACATTCCATAAAAGGGTAGCCAGAGAAGAAGAAGCCTAACTCAGCAAGCACTTGGGGTGGAGGAATTGAACTTTGATGCAATTTTGATTTAGTTCCATCAGCTTGTTGACAGCCTTCGCTGCCCCACCTAGATCAAGTCCTTTTGCAGAAAGGGTGAGAGCCTGACCCCCTTTTGCACCAGCATATCCTGCAGCAATTAATACCCATAATCTCTGTATTGTGCCTTTTCAGCTGCCTCGCTATTTTCCTATTCTTCTACTTTGCTTGTTTGCATGCTCACCTTGCACATAAAATATGTGTAAACTGCAAAGAAGCACAGAATTGTCCATTCTCTTTGCACCGCTCTTAACATCTGATTAATTTTTCTTGTAAATAATTATTAAGAATAATGCCAGCTTTCATTTTGTGAATGGATATTCTATGTCAAAATAAGGTTAAGAGCTTTGTATGAATAAATGTTGATGTTTACATTGTTTTCTGAGATACCCCATTTTACAGACAAAAAGTGATCAGCAAAAAGCTCAATTGATTGGCAAAATGTCACAGAACTACTGTGCATAAAGACTGCATCATACCACATACTGAAAATGCAACTACTATTAATCATTAAGTAAACGGTCATGAGAGAAACACTTTGAAGATTGTCTCTTAAGAGCTACATGCAATTATTTCTCTACACCTAAAGGAAATAAGAATTGCTGGCAATGGAAATTGATTGGAATAATGCCTGGGCAATTTGAATATTCTCTATAAGTACTATGGTTGAATAATAGCTATTGTATTTACTTTACAACCAAATACAAACCATCAAACCAAATAATCTTTCCCCTGTCTCCAAGAAACAGCAAATGTTTTACATTGTTGATTAAACATAGTTTCAAAAATGTCAAACAAGGTTTTATTTTGAAACTTGACAAAACCCTGAATATGGTATCATTTACTGTAAAGTGCCAAGAATAGGCCAGCATATGAGTTATTTCTCAAATGTATTCATCAACTAATCCTTTCCTTGCGAGGCTTCAAACCGGACTCATTTTCAATGTGTTACACATTCAAAAATTTGACCAGAGCAATTGAAACATTCCAACCCTCTTAGCTCACTTACTGCTGCCAGGAAAATAAATGAAGAACAACTTGTTAGGTTGGTGTCTGATTCTGTGCAGTTATGTATCAAAAGAAGTACCTTGGCTATTGGTAAACTAACATAAAGAGCACTGCTTTTAAACACAACATGTAATGAATCTTAATTCTTTATGTTCTCATTCCCCATCTTTACCTTTTCCCTCCCAGTCCATATCAAGACCCTCTTTCCTATTTATCAAAGACCTATCTCCCTGTTTGCAATTGTCTATCTTTTCTTTTGCTCTATAAATTATTTATACATTTATTTTTTCATATAAGAGAAGTTAAGAGATATTTAAGCTTATGTGTCTGATTTATCAACTTAACATCATGGCAATTTTTTACAGATAAGCTTTGTATTCTCAAGAAGAAAAGAT
>PVLD010002801.1:124354-156792 GCA_004027595.1 Dinomys branickii
AAAAAAAAAAAAAAAAAAAAAAAAAAAAAAAAAAGAGAAGCCCCACTAAAGAACAGCAAAGAGGAAAATACTATTAAGACATAGAATCATTTTGCCTTTTTTTAAAACACATGTATGGATACAATTGAGTTACCAAGATGAACATTTGAATAACTCATTCTACAGGGAAAAATAAAGAGGAAAGCTTTCTTTTTCTTATTACATTAAATTTACTACAAACTTACTATACCAAAACAGTGTAATAATAGTTCAGAAATATACAAGCAAGTATATAGAACAGAACTGCTCAAAATGAACCCTGCTGAATAACGGATTTAACATGGAATATAGTTTAAATCTACTAATAAGTTATTACAATGAAAATAGACCCTCTCTCTCTCTGTCTCTCTTCCTCTGTTACACACACACACACACACACACACACACACACACACACACACACGGACACACAGACACACACCAGAAATGTATTAAAAAGGTTAATATTATAGCATCATTTAAATTACTAGAAGAACATATAGTACAAATTTATTGGACCTTTAATGGAGCTTTTTAATCCTCAAAGCAAACTCCAGGCATGTGAAATACAAGACAACTGTATAAAGATTTAAAATGCTTCCTTGTAAGAAACAAAGCCAAAGAGATTATTGGATAAAATATTAGAAAAGACTTTCACAGGCAGAAGTTCTTTTATAATTCTAAAAGTGCTGAGTTCTTTTCAACAAGAAACTTGACAGTTTAGAGTAAAATAATCAAGCAGAAAATTCAACATAAAGTAAATAGATCAAGAGATCAAGCTGGTAAGAAAATAGCTAAGATTTACAGTTTAAAACTAATTGCAAATTATTACTTGTATTAGTAAAGATGACAAGAATGTCATAAATCACTAAAGAGCCTTTCTTTTGTTGTTGTTTTGGTGACACTGGGGATTGAGTGGAGAATCTTTGTACTGAGCAACATCCCCAGACCATTTTAAAAATTTTATTTGGAGAAAGAATTTTGCTATGTTACTAAGCTGTTCAGGCGAGGCTCACACTTGTGACCCTTCTGTCCCGCAGCATGAGGATTACAAACATGCATGACAATGCCTGACTGTATGCTGTTTTCATATAGTGGCAGTTTAGAATGACTCTACTTTTATTTGTACATTATTTCCAAATTATTTTAAAGTGTAAAATTAGAGTTTCATAACTATAAACTTATTATGTTAGGTGTCATATTTTAAAGCCTATTTTTAAGGCAGACAATACAATAGTTTTAGGAGTTATTTGCTTTAAGAGGAAATTTATTATAACAATAAATGTGAGAAACAAAATCTCAATTTATAAGATATTCATTTCAGTTGGTAAACAACAACAAAAAACAGACCTAGGTATAAATGTAATTGACTTTTATTTTATTTAGTTTTCTACATTTTCCTAATTTCTTGCAAGGGCTATCCTATCTGTGTGTGTGTGTGTGTGTGTGTGTGTGTGTGTGCGTGTGTGTGTAAACAATGTAGTAAATTCTGTTGTCATTCTACACTTGTAGAGAATGTTTTTCTGGATAGGAAAAGATATAAAATGTGTTAGTATTCTTGTGTGTTCCACTCAAGGCACATTTATTTTTGAATTCTGATACTAGTTTAAAAATACTTAGCCTTATGAAGAGCCAGTTTTCATTGCTGGTTTGGAAGTGTTCAACAACTGGCAAATACCTTGTTTACTCTGCATTAGGAGAACACAGTACAAAGACAACAAATGACAGATCTGTGCCTTGGTGACAGTGATGAAGATCACACATTATTCTCTCCTGGAGAGAAACATTAACGTCATTTTTACTTTTGTGTTTTTTGGAGATATGAAAGAAAATTCTAAGAACAAAGGGGCAAAAGATAAATTAAATGGGACCAAATCACAAATGAAAAATAGTATCTTACCCTGTACTTGTTGAACACTCAGGCTCCCCGGTATAGTCCTTTAAAAAACAGTGAGTCACTGCATCAGTTCTGTGTGTCTCGCCCAAGAGTTCCAAGATTGTCAGTAAAGGTCTTGAATGTATGTTTTATTTTTAAGGCTTAAGTAATATAGAGGTATGTATGTTGTTATGCTAGATTTTATTTATTTGTTTTGTTCTTTTTTGTTTGAGCTTCCAAAGTAGATTAAAAAGATAGTCCATAAATAAGGATCAAAAGGACATAAAATGTTGCTTAACAATGTTTATATGTATCAATGTATTCAAATGAAATATAATTGTATTCAGAGCTACATAATTAGCTCCTAAAATGAACTGAACTTAACACACCCAGTTGATAGAAAGGGGAAGAATACAATAAGAGATATTTCAAATTAAGGAGAAACTCAATGCATGAATTTCAGTGCAAATATACAAACTATTTAAGAGTCACTACTAGGCTTAGTCTGCTATAAGCAGGTAAGCAATTAAAATTATGAGAACCTCCCCTGCCAGTCTCACCAGTTTGTATCTTACATCATCCAGTAGACAGTTTAATATTGCAGCTGTGTTGCACACTCATTCCACTTAGGATGAAATACATGAAAACTTAATTCTCCGAGAAGGTGAACAATAAACCTAGGAATAGCACTCACTTTCAACAGACTGAAATGGGCTGATCCCCTCCTGCCATTCCCAGCCTTTTCCAGCTAACAGCTGTCTCTTTGGATCTCAGCGTGTGGTTCTCATTAATGGCAGCAGAGGGGGGTACTGGAGCTCCAGGTCACCAGGCCTGGGCATTAAACCAGATCTCTGGAAGCCACCAGGCTCCCCGGCTGAGTGAGAAGAAAGTGGGGATTTCCCAGGCCCAGTAATGCTTCCTGATATAGAAAAAGGGGAAATGGTTACACCTTTCACTGCATCACTGTGGGAAACTAATTTGTTTTGACACACCGAGAAGTAATCTGATGTTCGTATTTATTCCGAACAGGCTGTATTAGCTAAAAACAAATTTCATGAATAAAACCACAGATACATAATCAGACATGTATATCTACTGCGCATTTCTGAGAGGTAGGGAATTAACCCTTAACGGTCTCTTTAAAATGGTCTTCAATTCCCATCACTTTGAAATTTTTCCCAATTCTTCTCTCTGGCTTGATTAGCATCCAGGACACAAACCCTCGGAGGAAGATGGAAATATTCCACCCAGAACACTGGCATGTGGTGACTCGACCCTCTAGTCTCATGTTTCTCCTTCCAAAAGGCTCATAAATGATCTTGATTGAAGAGCTATTTCAACACTATCCTTCGCACGATGACTGTCACTGAAAAGTTTTCTACGCCAGAGTCTTCTTCATAACAAGCTGATGCGCTACCTTATTTATCTTCAGTTTATGAAAAGTTAGTATCTAGAGTTTTCTGCAAACCTAAGAAACACCAAAAGACTCTCAGTCTCTTTTGGTTAGGAGAGGGAGAGAGAAACACATGGGAACTCAAAGAAAGACAGAGGAAGAAGGAAGGGGAAAAAACCCTACTGAAACCACAGTGAGTGATAAGGGATTGGAGTTACAGGTATTAAAGGAGATGAATTACATTAACCCCTGCCCTTCCCCATTATATCCACTGCCCAGTGGAAACAACAACAGAATTACTAAAATCCCACACTCTCTAATGGGATGGTAATAGGATTCAGAGGCCATTAGGGTAAAGGCAATCCATATTTTACAGTGTAATAAGCTCAGACTCAAGCTGCACAGCCCCCTCCCCAACAGAGCTCAAACATTACCAACTTAACATTAACAAAACTACAAGCACTTTCAAAATTGCAAAGTAAACCTAAGTTAAACGTCACTTAAAAATACATATTTTTGTGAAGTGAAATATTTTAGCAAAATTGAAGGATTTTTCTTTCCTCTGATATTGATTATTACTCATTCCAGAATGCTTTGATAATGAAAGATACCATGATGTATTGTGTTTATTACCATTCTAAAAATGGTATGTATTCATTCATGGCAAGTATATTCTATTTTCTAAAGAATATTTTTCCTGATATGATTTCTTATTGAACAATAAATACAGTAAAGTATCTTTGGCATTAAGGATTTTCACAGAAGCAGAACATGGCAGCAAACACCTGTTATAGCAGTACTCTGGTAGCCTGAGGCAGGAGGATCACAAGTTTGAGTTTAGTCTGTACAATTTAGCAACTTAGGGAAACCTTGTCTTAAGATAAAAAAATAAAAAGGAATTATAAAAAGAGTTGGGGATGGAGTTCATCGCCAAGGCCCTGGGTTCACTCCCCAGCACTGAAAATAAGTAAGTAAATAAATTTTTAAAATTACAGAAGCAGATAGTGAAGAGAAATGAACATTTTACCATGCTTGTGGAACTGAAAGTTGAAGTCAGAGCTATACATTAAAAATTAAAACAAATTACAGTGGTGAACTCAAACTATTTAACATGCATTTTTTCAGTGCAACAATAAATTTGCCAGCTTTTCCTGTTTATAAATATTACTTCTATTATTTTACTGTGTGATTAATGATGTATTATTATCTAAATAACTTTGAGAGTGGATGTAAGATTGTTGGCATAATACACAAAGAAAATGCATTTTTAGAAGATATTTTGATTCATGAGTTCTTAAGTTTTTACTAGAAATGAAGAAAATAATTCGTTTGTTATTAAGGCCTATATGTTTCTCCTTCTTAACTTCCTGAATACAATATTTTAAAATATAATCCATAATGATAGTAAATATTCTAAACCTTTAGAACAATAACAAGCACCCTTATTGACCACATGCTCTAACAACTAGGGTTCACTTATCAAATAATAATGTCATTCCAAAGCTGCTTTAATTAGTTACACACACTCATTGTAAAGTACTGTCTCCTTAGACAGCAGCAAGAAATAATAGCAAAACTAGACAAGGTGGCATGTGCCAATAATCCCAATATTCTAGGAAGCTACGGCAGGAAGTTTGCAAGTTTGCGCCCAGCATGGGCAACTTAGCGATTTAGGGAAAACTTATCTCAAAATAAAGGAAAAACAGGCTGGGAATGTAACTCTGTGGAGGTCCTTGGTTTAATTGCCAGTGTCACAGAAAGAGATAAGAAAAAAAGACAGGAAGGAAGGCAGGAAGGAAGGCAGGAAGGAAAGCAGGAAGGCAGGAAGGCAGGAAGGAAAGCAGGAAGGCAGGAAGGAAGGCAGGCAGATGAACAGAAGGTAATTAAAAATAATCAGGAGATGATTTATCTGAATCCTCTTTCCACCTCCATCTTCCTGCCTCTCAACAAACTCACACACTTCAATTGTCCAGGCTTTATTTCTCAGTCCATTTTTAGCTATATTTCTATGTACCATGAGAAAAACCTTCTACTTTAGTAAATTCGATAATTTGAAAACAAAAACCGAAGTGGAAAGGCTGCTTTGAGGACAGCCACAGGCAGCAGGACTGCTCAGTTGCCTACACATGCCCTTTAACACAGACAGTAGTGAGGCCTCTGGAAAATGGCAAGATAAGAATGCAGGCTCAAGTCAGTGGTGGTGAATCCATGGTATGTGTGCCGCAGTAGGGGGTGTATATCACTGAAAATTCTAAATGGTTCACCATCTCTGTTCTAGAGTCTGTAAATTACAAACAGATAGGGTCATCTCCACTTTATCAAATATAGTACAAGGAAAAAAACCCAAAGAATTTAATGAAACTATTTAAGAGAAAAGTTGGAAAAGCAAGCACTGAAATATGACGTGAGGAGGACAAGATTCTCATATAAAGAGATCTGGTTTCCTAGATCCAACTAAAAATAAATCAGTGTGTACAGTGTTTATTCTGCACCATCATTTCTGAATCAGTGGTTACCATGCAGTGCCCACAGCCCAAGAGCTTTATAAGCAGTACTGATACACACGGTGCAGTGTCTCCACACAAATCATTCGGGTGTAGAGAAGTGTTTACTATGTTTAGATTTCCTTAACCTCAACAAGTCTGCCTTTCATCAGAAGTTGCATAATCAGAGACTACAGAGAACACAATGGACACAACCTCCTGCACCTGAGAAGGTGGGTCTGCTCTGAAACGTAGGGACCTGGGTTTATGTTAGATGAACAGGAAGCGGTAAGAGTAAAGAGTCTCCTTGAGATGCTCTGAACCTGCCCTACGCTAAGGCTTAGGAACAAATCTCCCAGGATTTCTTACCCCTTCAATTTCCCCCTTTTCCTCCCCCACCTCTGTCTCTCTCTCTCTGTGTATCTCTCGCTCTCTCTCACTCTTTTATTTTGTAGTACTGGGAATTGAACCCAGGGCCTTTACAGTGAACTACAGATACCCAGCCTTCTTTTTTTTTTTTTTTAGATAGAATCTTGCTGAGTCACTAAACTGTCCAGGCTAACCTTGAATTTGAATCTTTCTGTTTCATTTTGCCCTATTTTTTTGAATATATGCTACTACCTTTTGACTTATAATGCATTCTAATATTTACATATTTCAATATTTTCTCAAGAATGATTGATGACATAAATATGACATTTCCATCACTATGCTGGGGCTTAGTGGCATAGCAGTGCACAAGCTAGACATGCACGGTTCCTTAGGAGGTCAGGTGGACAGTGGACAATTAAACCAGGAGTTTGATGCTGTGAAGTCAGTGTGATAATAAGGTAAAAGCATGCTGACTGCATCACAGCATGGTAGCCCCTAATGTACACTTAGGAAGAGGAAATCAAGGGAAACTTCTAGGAGGAAGGGACATTGAAGTGAGACCTACAAGAACAGGAGTTAGCCAGATGCAAGCTGGAGAATTCAAGGATGATGGGTTGCTGCAATGGTTCAGTTATGAAAGCTAGACAGTTTGAAAGTGTTTTTGTAGGGTTGTCATGGAGAATTCAGGCATTTTGGAGGATGAAGTTTGGAACCCAGAGATAAAGGAGATGACATATAGAAAGCATCCAGTCTCACTGCAAACTGGAGGATGGGAAATATATTGTATCTTCCTAACACTTGGCAGCTAATAAGCAGTTTATACATTGGAATAACTGCATCAATACTTATCAAATATCTTCTGGGAATCTCTTGGTGATGGCCAAGGCCACTTAGTCTGAAGTTCTATTAAACATTGCATGTGGTCACACTCTAAAGTTCTTGGAGTATTGTTTTAAGGCCTAGTACATACATGTACACATACACATGCACATACACATACACATGCACGCACAGTAGTTACAGTGTCTCTTTTCTGTTCCAGAGTTTCCCATCACTTCTTATTTTCTTGTTTCAGACCACTCCCATTTTAGCTCTTGTATTTGCAACCCATGGTTTAGGGTTTATTATGGAGGAGCCTGAGCTAAGAATGCAATCCACGTTGGCCTAAAGGAATAAATAAATGTAGGAATATTGATAAATTGGTTCAAAGTCTGAGTGCTATTAGCACACGCAAGACAGTTTAAATTCTAAGCTAAAGCAGACAATTTCAGTTTAAAAGATAACAATTCATACTCAAACTCAGAGGGAACCTGAATCTCTGTGGTATTCTTTCTCCTGTGCAGGGTCGTACATGAGGGACACTGAACACTCTACTGGCAAATAGTTCATGGCTGCATACTACCCTTTCTCTACATCTTTTGGGAATGAAATTTCAATAGAAAGACTTGATAAACATGCTCTATGGCAGCAGAAGGAAGTTGAACATTTAACTATAGATATAAAATAAATACAAAATAAATACTATAAACTAATATAATATTAGTTTCCTGATATACTGTCTAACATCAGGGATGTTTAGTTCATAAGAACAAATAAAACTGCATTATATAAATCACCAAATCACTTCTAAAAGTCAGGGGGACTGCAGTGGCAGCTAAAGTAGAAATTTTTTTTGAATGTAATAGTCAGCTGCTTAAAATCAATTTACCTTTATGTTCTGCTAATATTAAAAAAGAAATCCTCAAAGACGGTTCTGGAGAATCATAGTCTGTTACAATAAACCATAATAAAGTAATTACAGCTTGGGTTTCTATCAAGGTTCTTGCCAAGCAAATGTTCATTTATCTGAAATTTGCGTAAAACAAATAGATTAGATTCATTTCAGGAACAAGAATGACGTGACTTTTTTTGTTAACACTGATTAATGATTTCGGTTTCTAATGTCATTAGTTGACTCCCATCATTTTATCAGTTGAAAAATGGTCTCCCGAGTGTGCGGGCTTCACCACAACGTGTGTGTCTGCCCATTTCTTATATTCTACTGACCTCTAGAGACTACGTGTGTGTGTAAAAATTACATACAATACATGATCATAAACATGTAAAACATACATCTCAAATGCCATACAGATTCAGGATGAAAGGAGCTCAGTTATGCAAGTCCATTTCATTTTGGAAAAGTATGCACAATTGCATACCTTTCAAACTAAGCCCAGGAACAACACCTTCCTCGTGTTCTTCGCTTGGATTAAGGGTGCTCAGGACACACAGATGGTGAATAGCAGACAAACTGGCCTATCTTTGGTTTGGGACTTGCAGCTGCAGTGAAGGGCACGAGAAAATTCCAGCTTTCTGGCCTATCTTTCTCATAAAACCAGGTTTATTTTCAGTTAGGAGCAGATCATTTTATATGAGTGTCTTCTTCTCCAAAATCATAAATGTCTATATATTTTTTCTGACTCGTTTCCTGACCAGGCCAAGGACATAAAGCATAGAAATGCTTCAGGAACCCCAGAGGGCTTGACAGCCCTTGCTTATTCATATTCTCTCTCTCTCTCTCTTTCTCCCTCTCCCTCTTCCTCTTCCCTCCAATGATTAAGTATATTTACTCTTTCCAATTATTAATTACATTTATGCCTGAAAATTCAACAGTAAAATAATTTCTAATTCTGGACTAGATCATAAACTTTTTAAGAATTATACCT
Source organism: Dinomys branickii (assembly GCA_004027595.1). NCBI lineage: Eukaryota > Metazoa > Chordata > Mammalia > Rodentia > Dinomyidae > Dinomys > Dinomys branickii. The sequence continues at coordinate 133,202 of PVLD010002801.1, forward strand.
TGGACTGAGGTTGGAGTAGATCAGTGCTAGATTACTAGTATGCAGAAGGTCTTAGGCTGGATCCCCAGCCCCAGAAAATAAATGAATAAATAAAGTAAGCATTATGACTGTTCCTCTTGGTATTTCTAGTACCTAGCACATGGTGTATCAGCTTATGGGAAATTAATAATGTCAATCAAAAGATCATAATGTTTTATCAGCAACATATACTACACTGTATCCTACCAAAGATGATGTAATATCCCCCTGTATATATTTATAGATATATGCACATATATACTCTCTAAATGTATATTTATATATGGGCATATATATATATATATATATATATATATATAATACACATAGATATAAGTGCTGAGGCATGTTCTATATACAGCACTTGTGGCTGCATCTGATAATGACTTTTCTTATAATTTGTTTATAATTTTAAGATTATATACTATATTCTTTTTAAAATTCTCATTTATACTACGGATTGGAAACTGTTGGCCATTATCCATCATTGGCTAAACCTACACCATTAAAAATTTCGAGTAAATTTCTTTCTCACAAGACTCATTCTTAATCTAGTGATAAAGGGATATTTTTTAGTTGCAGAGAAACAGTACCACTCTGTGCCCTTTAGCCTATTATGTCAATTATATTATAGAGTGTATGTTTTATCACTTACATTAAGTTACACATTTGGAAATAGAAACATCTTGTGAATTTTTATTAGTACTTCAAAGTGCTACTAATTATTAATAGTCACATCCATCTAGAAGGGATAATGGAGGGTAGAAGGCATTGTTTGATGAGAAGTTGTTGGAAAGTGGTGCCGAGTTAACCACAAGAGTCTGAAAATATCCACACCACAAGTGTCAGAATAGGAGATGAAACCAAGGTTTGATTCTTTATTAATATCCAGTAATAGCATCTGCTCCTGGCTCTGCAGGTGTAGAAAGTGGCTAATGACTTCCACACCTGCTCTAAGATCTGAGCATACCAGATCTACTTCTCACTCTTTCACCCTTGCAGCCTAGTTCGGATGTACAAAGGCTTTAAAGTCTTCATAGCCCACAGAGTCTCAAGAACCGTGAGACTTTCAGTGGATCAAAACCTAAAAATAAGTAATTTATCAAGGCAGGGCTGGGATCCAGCCAGTGATGGATATGGGAACGCACTTCTGCATGTAACAGAAGAAGAGTATGCTAATCGGAATCCTGATTTACATTAAAAGTCACCCTTGTTTGATCCATGTGGCCTTTTAAAACAGCTGCCCAATTCCCAACTAGTTAGTTAAAAGTAGTTGGTTTGGAGGAAGGGGAGGGACATGATATATCAGGATGGAAACCCATGGTTTGCTATTATTTGGATTTGTTGATTCACCTTTTTGCTTCTCAAAGAGGTAGATAAAATATTGATAGATAAACAGCTACAATAAGCCATCATTTGTCATTAGAAACACACCCTCTTCCCTATGAATTAAAATTCAGCTGGTCAATTTTAGCGAATAGTTCCAAAAAGCAGACTTTTTCTATAATTGGAACTTCTGAATGATAATTCACTGGTCTGGATTTTTGCTGCTCAAATATGCCCTTCTATATCATTAGTGGAGGTACCAATGATTAGAGAAATGATTCACATCAGGTAGTTAGAGAGAAGACAGGAGAGTCAGAAAAGAAATCTGAATAATCCCTACGCTGGAAATTCAAACCCTGAATAATCAGAACCTTACTATGTAGGCAATTAGGATTCCGTCCAGTTAAGAGAAATTTGCAATCCACTCTGTTTCAAGCCTGTAAAGTCACATTTCTCAAAAACTTGTATCTCGGCCTCTGATGGCTTAAAAAGTTCTCTTTACTAGATTGTCTCCAATTACAGAAATCCTTCCCAAGTACAAGGCTATAGATGTATATTAAACCTGCAGGATACCATGTAGCTGGCTGTTTTACAGAGCCTTACAGCATGAAAATCTCAATGCATGGTGTAATACTACCTAAGCAATTCACCAAAAGTGATAATGCTATTTGCTCAGATCACAAGTGTTGTCTTACATGGGGGTGGGGGGGTCCAAGATGTCTTTAAACAGAAGGTTCGTAATAGTAAGCAAGGGAGGTATAGATAAATTTAATCTAACTTTAGGGATACCCCCCCCCCACACACCTGCCCCTTGCACACATAAATGTAGGACTGCTGTGGATTTCAATAGCTCTCTGGCTTGCCTAGCAACAGAAGAAGAACTGCAAGGACCACAGATCTGTGAACAGGACCAGGTTTGGCCACAGTAGCAAGAGTGAAGTCAGCAGTCAAAAGGCAGCTCAGGGGCAAAGCTCAGCTGTGATACTGCATCAAAAAAGGGTTAGTGTCTATTAAATAAGAGATAACAATCATACGGCTGTATTAAGATGCATGCCTTCAGTGAGTATAAGGATTTATATGGTAGAGATTTGTGAGTGTTGTTCTTAGAACCTCTGCAAATGCACAGAAACAATAGTCGAAGAAGGCAGGCTGGAAGAAACAGAAAAAAAAAAAACACCTACATTTAAGGTATGAGACAATACTTTCTAAGCCATTGGGATCTATTTTTTCCCTTGCATTGTAATGCAGTCAAGTGTATGAGTGATGCCTTTTGTGTTTGATAATGTCAGTGTGAATGTTGTGGCCAGCCCCCCATCTCTGATGGTATTAAAATGGTGGGGAGATGAAAAGCTTGGAAAACTAAATGGAACAAATTAAATTAAAGTGGCTGGAGGACAAGGAAAGTCACCCATGAGTAGTTAGGTTCTGAGGGGGTAGTGGCAACTCTGTGTATCTAAACATGGTGGTAAAAGCAGGGTTTCTGAAAAAAAAAAGTGTGGTACTCTTCTTACTTAGTTGTGCTAATAATTATTTTTACTCCTCTCATCATGAGGTCTGTTTGATTCAAGAAAACATCTTATATAGTTATAGGTAAATTTCCATTACACAGTCTGAGTAGTCTCCAGAACCAAGCTTGCCAGTCAAATATGCTAGGTGTCAAGGAGTTCCAGGTGAGCTGGTCAAGGTTTATACAAAGTAACTAACAACACAGGCAATTCAGCAAGGAAATTAATCCCAATAAATAAAGTATTTACATTTTCAGAAAGGTGAAAACTCTCAAAGATCATATAAATCCATCCCGATCAATGTCAGGAAGCAAGAGATACACAGAACACTAATTGATTATGTTCAAGCAGGACAGATAGATTCTTCACACCTTCTAAAAACATGTCTCATCTCTGATCGTCTCTGATGAATAGCGGAGATTTCTCTTATGAAATCATGAAAGTGATACACACACACAAAATCCCACCCTAATGAGGCCATGACATCTACAGTGCAGATAAGAAATTACAATAATTATAATAGGAAGGTGTTTCTTTCAGTGACTCTCCCTCCCCTCAACACTGTTTCTCCAACTTTACTACCTCCGTCTAGGCCAGTGCAGATTATTCACTGGCCTCCAGCTTGGAGAATAGTTCTCTCTGTTTTATCAACAACTTCCCGAAAAGGTAAAGCAATACCCTAATAGAATCAATAGCTCCTTAAGGCAGCAATTTACTATGAGAATAGATGCCCCCTAGACAGCTGTTCCAGAATCTCTTGGGGGAAACCACGTAGCAGCGTGAGGTCCCTTCCCTACTCTGCCATTTTCTATACCAGGTTTCGGCTTCTATAAGCTTCTAGGTGACGTCTCCTTAGTGCCCACTGAATGCTTTGGTTTGCTATTCACGGTCCTGCACTGTACCAGTGCCAGTCATTTCCTTGGCATTGCTTCCCTCATGATCTCTCATGTAATGCTGGTGGGGATTATTTATGTTTTCATCTTCCACTCCTAACTTAAAGGATTTCAACTTGCAGGATTTTCCTCAACTTTTGTCTCCTGTTCTACTAAGGGGAGAAGTGAGGATTTGACATATTTCATGCTTTGGGTGGTTTTCAAAGTTCTATCTCCTTGAAACAACAGGAGGACAGATAGGTTTGTTGTGAAGGGTTTCACTTGGAACATTGAACTTATGGTGCTTAAGGTATAGTTACTAAGTGCTTGGAGGTAACTAGTGAACAAGGAGTAAAAGAAGCAAACAACTAAAGAACAGAACTAGGAGATACAATTCCTGCCAAATTAGAAAGCTTTACTTGTTCAAAAGCAGAAAGAAAACAAATTGTTAGGTGTCATATACAAAATACATGTTTGAATCAGAGTGAGAGAAAGAAGAAAGAAAAAGAAAAAATAAAGAAAATAATAGATCCCTAAACATCTTTATCCCAGTGGATTTATAGTGCTAATTACAAAACAGAAGTAGCTGACACTCATGCCTTCTAAATATAAGCCTTACCATCCCAGAAAAAAGAAATGAATGGGTGTTAAATCAAAACATCCTATGGAGCATTTCACACCTCAGGAGTAAAAATTGACAAAGAAGTGTTTCAGAGCAAAAGAAAAATCCACTAGTGTGCAGGTAGGTCTGTCTAAGATGAAAAAGCGGAAAGCCCTCCAATGTAGGCTGGACCCTTGTCCTGTCTTTTAGGGTTTTGCAGTGCAACACTCACCTCACATTGGAAAAAACAAATACACACTTCTCTTTTCACAATTAAAATTGGTCAATTGATCATTTCCAAAAATAAATATTCCCATAGATGGAGGTCATTGGTTGCCTGAAATTGCATCAGTTCATGTCTGGATATGAGAATCTTGGGCTCCTCTGGGATGGCTTTGTCCTTTTATCAGAGTGATTAGCAGCGGAGTAGCTCAGCGCGGACCCCTCCAGCTTTTAGCACTCATAGTTGCTTTTTGCATTCCTATTTTCTCCATCAAGCTTTGCAGCTCTTGCTTTGGAACTCTAGCACTTAATATCCGATGTTAATTACATTTCCTATGCTGAGGAAAATCCTATTGGGCTAATTTTTCAAAATCATATAATGAAAGAACTTCAGTGACAAACCATGTAGGTTTTCGATTGTTTTTTATGGGTAGATCTATTAAGCACTTAATATTCAGTGGGAAAACAGTCTCAGAGCAATGAAATTCTATTACTTTAGAGGTTGCATGCTTTTAATTTCTTAATATTTCATTACATGTTGGCAACTGGTGCATATTTTTATAATGCGTTTGATCATTACTCTTCTCAGGGTATTCTATTTCAGTTCTTCCTCTGACATCATATTTGCATGTTAAAGGGTTTTAGCATTGAGGGATGAAATGTTCTGAATAGTAATGTGCAGTTAACTTGATTTTTTAAAAACGGAAAACAGCAAACACACATTATATATAGGGACTAACGGAGAACAATCTCATAATTCTAAAATTTAACTCAAGTTTTAATAGCTTTCTATAGAAATCATAAAAGGTAATGATTCAATATAATTCATTAATTAGAAAATTATGCAAATTTCTATCAGTAGAGTTTGGGGAGAAGGATCTTTTTCCTTGTCTTTTATAAGTCTACTGCATTTTTTTTCCTTAAAAAATAATCATTTCTTTGCTCTCCAGCAACATCTGCTGGAAAAGTCTGAAAAATGCTATTTATATGAATCAGTTTGAGTAAGGATAGCTTTGATCAACATCTACCTAAAAAGTACACGCTGAACTACTCCACAGTTTGCAATACACTTATTTCTGCTGACTTTAGTTCTATTTTGAGCTCTAGAAGGATAGCAATTCCGTGATGCAAAGAGCCAAGTTACAACTTCAAATTTATCACAGCCTCACCTTGAAAAAGTCATTTTCACAAATAAAGGCAAAACACATATATGATAAAGACGATGTATTTCGCCTGCTCCTACTTCTCAGCGGTTGCCACATATTTAGGAAATCATTGTCAGTGGCAGAGGAGCAGCCCGCAATATTTAGGTAACAGCTAAAGTCGAAGGGAAGATCTCATGCAAGAACGCAACATAGAAAAGGATGATCCGAGGAAAGTGCCTACAAGATTCTGCAAAGTTGCTTAAGGTGAAAGCAGAGCATTACCTGGGAGATGATTTTGAAAACTCACTATGATACTAACAGCACGATTATATAAAAACCTTCTACAGCAATTTCTTTTTCCCATGTTCACATTTATCTCTAGTCTTTAAATCAAGTTTCCCTACACCTGTATGGGGAGCTTTCCAGGCAACTTCTGCCAGTGATTATCTTTGGGTGATCAAGTATGATCAGACCCGTAGACCATTTGGTCCTCACTCCCCTGATACCCAGCAGGTCCTGCTGTCCTCATGAAACTGCATTCAAGGGCTGAGCCCACAGATGCCACTAGATGGTCTTGCTACATGAGACATGCCAGAGCAAGGTACCAAGAGACAAGCCCAGTTTAAAAACTCAGCAAGAAAATCATATCCCCAAACATATATATATGTATATATGTGTGTGTGTGTGTGTGTGTGTGTGTGTGTGTGTGTATATATATATATATATACACACACACACACACATATTAGAGCAGCTCTTTCTAGGACTATATTTTATGGATGCACTAAAGTCACCTTTCCATGCTCATTCCTGAGGAACATTCTTTATACAGAATTTTGTACTTTCAATATTAACCCCCCGCCCAATCTCTGGAAAATGAAATGAAACATTTAGGTGACATCCTAGGTAGCAACTTGCAGTGAATTTTGTTCTCCTTAAATAAAAAAGTTGGCCAATTGGAGATTTCTTTTCGCATTCTCAAATATCAGTTCATTCATACCAGCAATAAATTTTATCAGCAGAGGCAAATGAACGCAAAATCCACAATGACTGAGGTTAAAAACAAATAGCTGAAACTTTAAAAACACATCAAGAGCAACAAAAATTCAGGGCTGGAAAGGTTCGAGTGTGTTGTTTTTATTCAATGTTAAAAAAGATGCGAGCCTTTTAAAGCTTCATTCCCCAAGCTCTCTAAAGGAGAAATGCCATCCAATATAATCTGCAACTTCCATTCATAGCACACAAAAAGGACACCTTCCATAAAGCTCTCTCCAGCGAAGGGTCACATGTACCCTAGATTTAGGGTCCTCATGCAAAGTTCCGACCTGAGCCTCATAATGAGAGCACCTCCATTATTAAGCCGCTTAAAATCCAGAAAGATTTATCCAACAGCACCTCCGAGTTCACTCCCCTTTCAAACTGACATAATTCTGTTATCCCAATTATATACTGGCTGCATTTCTAGAACGTGCCCTCACCTGCTGTTTTAACTTCATATTTCATTTGGGACAGCACTTAATCTCTATTTATGAATCATCAACCTGACACAGGTTAAGGAAATAGAAGAAGCGCCTCACCCACAAGATCCAAGCCAAACAAACCCCAGTCTCTAGACTTAAACTCTACCCCTCCTTAAACCTCCGGTGAAAAATTATTATAACGCATCAGAAGTTCGGTTACAAGAAAAAAAATTCAAATACCAGCTGTTTCTTACGGTTTAAGTCCCCGAGTTCAAAAGCACTATCAACTGGATTATTTTTTCCCCTTCCATTAGCTGTTTAGAATTTAACGTAATGCAAAGTGCTATTCTGATCAAAATCATCTTTCTCATCTTTCCCCTTAAATCAAAGGGTGGAGAAATCATTCAGTATAAATGCATTTACTATACAAATCTATTTTCAATTGAATTTGCTGCATGCTTTAATTCATCAAAATTAATACAGGTACTTTCTATGTTAAACAAAAGGAAGCCGACTGAAAAATCGGCTTCTGCTGCGGATGCCTTCCTCAATTACAAAACGGTGAAAACAGAGATTTAACTAAGCCACTCGGTCAAACCCTCGGATCGGCGCTCTTACCTGCCTCAGCTGAAGGCTTCCTTCCCTTGTTAGCAGCGGGCAGCATCTCTAGCTCGCTCCAATCCTCACCACCGGTCTCAAATTACAGCGCTAAGTCCACCCCCTCGCCTTTCCCCCTTGTCTTTATTTTCTTTTTTTTTTTTTTTTCCTTTTTTTTTTTCCAGCAAGAAAATGCTTATTGAAAGTGATTAGTTTTTGTCGTCCCTTTTAAGTTCCTCCTGCGGGAAGGAAAAGGGGAGCAATGTGACGCCACCTTTTAATCTTTTGTAAGAGTGAAAAGGCGGAAAAGGAACGCTCGATCAAACTGAGCTGCACACATGACTAAAACTCGCAGGAGACGCCGCTGCTGCCTGGCGAAAGCACCGCTAGGCTTGAGTGTAAGAACAGAGAAGAGAAGAGAGTCAATGCAATGTGACAATGTATGTGTATCAAAGGCAGGAGAACAATGAGCGAGGGAAAGACTACCAGAGAGGGAGAGAGGGAGAGAGGGAGAGAGGGAGAGAGGGAGAGAGGGAGAGAGAGAGACAGGGAAAGAGGGAGAGGGAGAGGGAGAGGGAGAGGAGAGAGAGAGCACGGAGGGTAGAGAGCGGGTTTCAGGCAAAGGATTCTCAGAATAAAGCCACAGTGCAGTGTCTGGCAGCTTCTGTTTTTATCTCCGCGAGCATGATACACTGCCTCTCTCATTTAGAAACACATTCGTGTATCTTCCAGGTTTGAAAACTGAGATAATCGCAACGTGTCTCTGGTTTTGTCTGATTGGCATTTAACTGTGCCGTGTACCTGTGATTTTTTTTTTTTGGATGCATTTATGTGCAATTTATTTCGCATATTTATTTATGTAGGCAAAAATGAAAGCTGCTAATTTCTACGGCAATTTGCAATGTAGTTTTACTGGCAGATGGAACTCTACTTATCATAACTGCTGACAAACTGCCACGGGTAAACAAAAGAAGAAACAAACGCTTCGTCTTGATAATTGTCTTTACCAAAAAAAAAAAAAAAGCCCACACCAAAATATTAGTACTTGCAAAATCGATGTTTCCTGATTCAGGTTGAAAAGGTGTTTCTCTCCATTAGTTTAGAAATGAAGGCAGAATGAAAGGGAAGACATGATGTTTGAAAGGAAGGTGCCGGGGAAGAGGCTGATTAGGAAAGTGAAAACCTAAATTCTTTACGGTTTCCTTCCCCATGTGACAACCGGGTTGCTTTTCAGAGTCTTGGAGTAGAGTTTTTGAGTCACTATTGCTGCAGACTTTAACTTCTTCCTGTACCATTTTAAAGTAGGTTCCATTTTTCAAAACAAAGTCGAAAAGAAGTGATTTCTTCACTCAAATTATTTCAAATGCTCTCCCACCAGCTTTGCTCCATTTCTACCCCTCTCTTGCCACATGGGGGCCAGGATTACACAGCTAAATTCCCCCAGTGACCTCTTTTATAAGGATGTAAATTGCTGATTCCAAGGTCAAGAATTTGGTAGAAGTTAAGGTATTGGTGGAAATGACTGCTTCCTTTCCGTAGTAACCTGAGCTAAAGCGGTAGTAAACCAGTAAGAAAGGAGATTCCACCCTTTAGACCGTCTCTTTGAAATTAAGAAATTTTAATATCGGAAGATAAATGCCCATGCTCTATTTATGAATTATCAATTTTGAAAAACTGAAAGAAAAAAAAGGAAGCCTATATTAGATGGCTTTATTTATCGTACATTATATTCTGACTGTGTATTCATGGACCCTTAGTGTCTTTTTTTTGAGTTCCTGTGTCAGCCACCAGATATAAAATGAGAACTGATCCAAGAAGTGTGACACTCTCCTTGCCTGTTCTGGTCCCAATGTTGAATTGACTGGGGGCTGCTTAATCTAGCTAAAACTCAGAGTGTTACACATTTCATGGTTTGCCAATAGAGGATATGTTTTGCACTTGGACCTAAATAGAGAAGTAGCCCCCTGCCTCCCATGCGCTCAGAATGAAACTCTACTTATCATTAAGGCAGCACAGAGAGTGGAGAACACACAGGGGCCGAACCGAAGGCAGCTGGCCAGAGAACAGAGAGCGCTCAGATGTAGATGGAAAAGGAAGCTACAAGACACGGGGAGCTGCGAGAGAGTCGGTGCCTGGAAAATTCAGAATTCTTTACAGACATTTTGTGGAGGGGGTGAAGCAGCCTCCTTTAAATGACATTATTGATATAGGCGCACTAGTTAAAATTACCTTTATACAAGGGAATAAGTAGGCTGAAGAATTTTCTACCAATAAAAATAAAGACCCTGTTACAAAGATGCAACTATTTCATCACCATAAAAGCAGGGAAGGGGGCTGGGGACTTACTGAACAGGCTCAAGAAGACATAGTCAATGAAAAATAAAAAGAAATCAAGGCCAGACAAAGAGATTTTTTTTCTTAAGCTGTATAAGTGGTGATCACTTAAGCTGTATAAGTTGTTGCTTATGTTTGCCACTTCCTTAGTGGAGAGGTATGTACCTTGCGTGGGTACTGTTTGCAGTTTGATATATATGATTTATCTCAAGATATCTTGAGAGGAGGCTGTCTTATTATACTGGGGTGTCAAAGGTGGCCCAAATCACATGGCTATTCATTATAGGAATGTTACTTTTCTATAACTCATTTCTGTGTGTGCTTTATGGTGACATGCTCGTACTGAGGAGTACCCTAATAGCTAAGTGTCCAGGTTTGGGAGCTAGGCTGTCTGTGATTAAGTCCCAGTTCCACTGCCTACTTCCTATGTGACCTTGACAAAGTTGTTTTACCTCTGGGTGGCTGGTTCCTCATCTTAAAATGGGTGAAATTCTACCTGCCTCACTGGCATCATTAGGAATAAAGGCAGCATTTGCTCTTGTGGGTTTTGTTCTCTGGAACATAGCAAGTGCTTTGTATAGTTGAACTATTAGAAAATCCATACCACACCTGTTTAGAATTTTTCACCAGCAAACAGACAACAGTTCATCATTTCAAAATGGATGAGGCATAGAGATTTCTTTCCACCCTGGCTGCCCGAATAGGCTGTGGTCATTCAAACTGCCCTCCGGGTCCTTTTTCTTGGATGACGTGATTAAACCTCGACAGGTTCTACAACCATGTGCATGGATCTGCCCTCAAAGTAAGCTTTCTCTCCAAACCCTCTCACCAGTGTAAAATGTAAAGATCTTTGAGTCCTTCCTTTTTAATCATTCAATTACCAATAAGTATCAAATGCCACTCTTGTGTCTTAAAGATCCACTTCATTTCCTGGCTCCTCGCCCTTCTTGATTTGCACACTACTGCAGCAGTCCTTACCTGTCAGTCACCCTTTCTGTGTTTTACTTTCTGTGCTGGTGAGGATATGTGTCACACAACCCTGGGGACATTCTTAGGGTCCTGCCAACAGCCACACCCCATTTTAATACTACCTCTGTCATCTTCTCAAGAAGGCACTTAGGATCTGGGGTAAGAAGAGTGACATTATGCTCAGTGTGACCTTGAGTCAGCTCTAATGGGTAAAGCAGCTAATCTTTGGCAAACCAATAGTTTACTATTAACACATTGTTAGTTGCGATGCCTCTTTTCACCTGCATGACACAGCGTATTGAAAACACCCATTTTAAGAGGTCTTCTTTTCTTTCCGATTTATCCTTCACAAGCCAGAATAACCTTCTCACAATGTCCCTCTGAATGACTTCCATTCCCAATATTATTGACTGATCAATTGAAAGTCTGTTTTATTTCATTATCTCATGTATAGGCTTTATAAACATCAAAGGCTCACAATCCCTTAGAGAATAAAGTGCAGATTTCTTTGTCTCGTGTTCAGTCACTTCTGAAGTTTTCACTCTGACCTGGCCATTTGTTCTGTCCCTACCAGACAAGAGCTTGCTACCCCCAGCCTGACCCATACGCAGCCACTTCAGGGCCTGTACCTTACTCCTCACTCTCATTAGAAACCCCTGCTTTCCCTCCTTGAGATGTAGTTAACTTCAATCTCTTTATCTAAAGCTAGAACAAGCTACAAGTCCTCCTGAAAGGTGTCCTTGACCTTCCTGGTCTATAGCAGTGAAATTGCTTTAATCATAGGTACTATCCAAGGGCCCCAGGAAAGGTGGTTTACATCATCACGAGGACCATGGCTTTGGACTTGGCCCAAGGTTCAACTCCTGACCCTGAAATTTGCTTCCTAATTGCAGAACATTAATCAAATATTTTCCTTTCTAGGTCTTCCTTTCCTCATCTCTAAGACATTAAGACCTCATTAGCTAATAAATGTAAAACAATTAGGTCAAATCATACTCTATGGCTGCCACCTACACAATAAAGAGCAGTTATCAAAAATACAAGTGCTTCTCTGGTGAAAGGGACCACTACATTCTGAGCCTTCCAACGACAGCCAGACACATGGGTATGATTAGAAAAGTTTTACAGAAGGTAAAACTGATATTTTAGAATATTCACTCGTTTGATATCTGACAAGTAGCTAGGATACAAAATTTTATTTTTCAGCTTTCTAGTTTTTGTAGCCTGTGTGTGTCATCACTATGTAACTTAGCCTTGCTGTATTAGGTTATTATTTGGTTTTCAGGTTTTTGCCCCACTTTTCCAATTATAGCCTAAATAAGAGCAATATTCATGTTTTAAACATCTCTGCCTCTCTAGTACCTTTCATAAATCTTTAAACAATGGAGCTTGCTTACTCAGTAAATGTTTGTTGACTACTTGATCATTTGTTCTCATGAGGATTAAAGTTTTGAACCACATTTAAATTCAGCGACACCATCTTTTGAGGAAATAGTTTCATCATCTTTTCTATGAACACCATCAAAATTATACAAAATAATATGAAAGACAAACATTACATATAAATGAGCCTGGCAGGTAGAAAGGAGGGAGTTCTCTGGAACAAAAAAGCTACAGGAAAGTGATACTCATCCATTTAGTTCCTCACACTTGGCATTTATATTATACTTAAAGATGGGCCCTCAGGCTACCCATTCCACTCATGGAAAAGGGTGGTTATTAGCTGAAAGCCATCCTTTTAAGGTTACTAGGGAAGGGCAGAAACAACCACTCAAACTCCCACGGCCTTCAGTCACTTTGAGTTTGCTCTTTTAAGTTAATGCAATAATTATATTCTCGTGTATCTGGTCTCTGGCTAAGTCTGTATAATAATACTAAAGCAACCTGCAACAGCATCAAAAGTTCAGCAACCAATATATTTTCCTGTATATAGGGTGATGAGCAATATAATTAGATTTTTAACAAGGAAACTGTACATTTTAAATTAACAACTACACATACACAGTCTCCAACTGCTTGTGCACAAGGAGAAGCAATGAAACTGAGAAATGTCTTGCGTTTCTCAAGTGGATCACTCAATGGTATCAAGCATTTATTGACTTTCACCTGTCTTGCACTATTTGCATGAACTTCACGAAGTCAGGATACTTTGGTAATTCCTGGTACCCAAACCAGTGTGAGATCTACAGTAAGCACTCAATGTATGTGTTTTTGATAAATGCACAAATGAAGAGTAAGTGGAGACCTCTTTGGTCAGTTTTACCTGAATCCACCTCTGTCTACCAGTGGTTAAAATTTCCACTCAACTGGATTATATCCACTCAAGCATGTTTTATACTCTGCTACTTTGTCATGTTCGCCTTTTACCTCAAGTTTATCTAGGAAACTGTGTGCTACTTTTTGTTCAATATAAAGTCCCCCCATCCTTGAATCCTTTCTAGATGATATTAGCTCACAGCAAATGCTCTTTTCTCAAATTTCAAACCACTCATCGCCTGGAACAATTTATTACTTATAATACTTTCAATTAATCTTCTTTTGCCTTTGGACATTACCTACTGTTGGTGAACTCTTATTCTTCTAATATTAGGGGGGCACTTTTACTGGATTTACATCTTATTTGATATAGAGATTTTATGTTTCCTGAAGGTTCCAAACTGCCTTTATTTTTTGTATAACATATAGCTATTTCTTTGAGTCTGCATACAATGTGCTCATGGAAACATGTTGGTTTGGTGTTTATGCTGAAGTTATTCATAGATGGGTACATGGAGTCTTCAGAAATTATAGAAATAACTAATAAAACTTCCCTTGGCCCTTGTAAAACTGTTAGAATGCAGCTAGAACAGTGATAAAAACAAATAACATTTCTTATAACTTTTTTACCCTTCAAGTAGTATTAAAGGCTGTTCATTCATTTACTTCAATATATCTGCTTTTGAGTACAGGCTTTCAGTCAGTCATGTTCAAATTAATGTCAAAATGAGCACATCGCAACAAATAGAGGACTGCAACAAATAGGAAGAATAGCAACTGCACTCCAGAAGAACGTGGTTTTCCCTAATCATTTATACACTAGTTGGGAGTTAGCTTGTGTTGAGACCTCAGCAAGGAGTCCTTAGAGAGACAGCTTCTCTGTTCCATAGGCTCTGTTCTGGGGGGTCATTTCAGACCCAATTATACACTCGTCTCTTTGGGGAGAATTCTTTTTCCTTAGGGTGAATATGACCATAAAAAAAAAAAACATCGCAGAAGACACTTCACCCTTGTAAGCCTTTCTCCTTGGAGAAAAGTAACTCTGTTAGGAGAGATTATTTTCATCCTCAGTACACTTTTGACCAGATTTATCAGAGATAAATGATATGCTGCTGGAATTATCTATAAATTGCTGTTTTCCTAAATGAAAACACAAACATTCTACAAAATAAAAAGAAAGAACATAACCTTTGAAGCTTCAGAAATGTCTTTAATGTATTCTTATTTAACAAAGATGAGATAATTCGAGTCCATTTGCTTATCTGTTTCCAAAAATACAATGAGTATGTAATATGATTAAAGGTTTGGGATACAGTTTTCTGAAATTACTTTATCAAATATTATAATTATATCAGATCTTACTTAGCCAATTGAAACCAATTATTTTGCTTATAAAATTGCTAACATTAATTACTGTGTACTGGGCATTTTGGTTTTGTCTGCTGAGCATAAGTTGGTCTTATCTGTTTTCCATTTCTGATTTGCATAGTGTTTTGAAGAACCCCTTAAGTGAAAACCAAAGTAGCAGCTGCCTAATCATAAAGTAAAAATGGAAAGCAAATCAAGGGAGAACCTCAAATCTCTTCTTCCCATGGTAGAATGGATAAAGTTGGCCTCAATGAAACTCTAAGTAAGAATTTACGTTCCTCTCCATTGAGCTGAATACAGGCTTTGGTGAACTATTTGGTTCTTGTTACGGATGTTTTTCAATACGAAACATTTGAAAGCATCCAACCAGAAGTTTCACAATGATCACAGCCTTGAACGTATTCATCAGAAAAGTGCATTCACGGCTACAGGTTTTATTTTTACAGTAACTAGTGTGCTGGCCTGCTTGCCAGTTTCTTTAGTACTCTTACCCATGACAATCACAAAAGCAATTCGCAACCTGACTTATCAGATAGTTCTGTTTTACAATAATCTGGTTGCTATTTGTAAAATCCAGGATAAAACAGTGCAATTTCTGAAGCTGAATATCTGAAAAGCTCTGGAAGCTGCTAGGGAGAGATATGCACTAAAATATGTAATGCGACGGAATTACAACAAACAGACATTCTGAAGGGTACACACTCTAGTGCATCTCAGAGTACGTGACATTTAATGGTGTGACTTTCGAGATTTGCAAATAAATTCTGCATTTAAACACTCCCCTCCACTCAGTTTTTTTCTTAGCTCCAAATTTAACTCTTTCTTTCAAAATAACAGAGCTCTTTCTCAAAAAACAATCAATGGAAAAAAAACAATTCCCACTGAATAACTGTTCCTAGGGAAAAATAAACATAAAAATCTCAATTAAATAATTTATTTCTTGAGCCACTCTCTCCATCTCGAAACATACTATAAAGTGACAATGTCTTCCTGATGAGAATTCAACTAACAGAAAAAGGGGTGATTTTAAGTCAGTGAATCCTTATGATAATTAAGGGCCTTACAGTGCAACAAACCAACCACTTCTCAAGGGATTATACTGGGCAGATGTCCAAAAAGAGTGCCATATACACACCCTTACAGAGCATCAATACCAGTTAAATATTTTTGGGTACTTTCATAACTATATATGTGTGTGAAAGAAATGGGACTAACACACACCACTGAGAGGCAGTATAGTGCAATAAAAAAGTTATCATATTTCAATCCCAGATCTGCCACCATCTCAATATATAACATCGACCAAATCACTTAACCACTGTCTATCCCAACTACTCCATCCTCTGAATGGAACAAGTGTCTCCCTGTTTATGATAAGAAGGGTCATAAAAGCATCAGTATATTTAGAAAGGCAGCCCCCTTTATCCTTTCTTTGTGTAGTTAGATACTACCAAAGCCCAATCTACTCCAAGTAAATAAAGAATGTTACTCTTGAAAGTAAATGCTCTTCTGGAGGCTGCTGGGGCATCAATTAATAGAATGGTGTAATAAATCACTCAATAATCCTGCATTGATCAAGAGAATTAATGCAGCTCACCTCTGTGAGTGCAATACCATGTACTCAGAGGATGCACAATAAATATTAGCTGATGATGATATTGACATTGTATCATGTATAGTCATAGCACTAAGTGAATTACTAAGTTTACAATTGTCCAGAAGACACACTGAATAATTACTGGCAATGAAATAAACCTATCCCTGATCTCACTGACCTTATTATGATATCACCTCATGCATATAAACAATATAACCAATCCCTAGAAATGTAATAGCTTGTTCTCAATACTTGTGAGAATAAAAAAAAAAAATAAGGTTCCACTTCAGAATAAAATGAGAATCTGGGTACTTTGCAAAGAATCTGGGTACACTGTTATCACTCGGGTGCAATCCATCATCTTTTCCTCGCTGGATTATTACAGAGCCTTGTAAGGGCCCTCCATGCTTTCCACTTTGGTTCCTGGGGCTAGTTATTGCACCAAGAGCTACCAGTATGTCCATATATCTTCTCCTTCATGTGGTCCTCTTCCACATGGACTGTGGTACTGGCCTTGTAAACTGCTTTGGCCAATGGACTTCAGCAAGCATGACACAGCTAGGGTATGATAAGCTTCTGAACACTGGAGTCTGCCTTGTGGGAATGGGGCACTGACATGAGAGAAAGCTAACTCTGGCCTCCTAGAAGATGACAACTGATGTAAGTGGACAGAAGCAAGTATTTCATGAGGTCCAGTCCTGACCCACCAGCTGGATGGAAATGCATTAGTGAGTGCAGGCATGCCCAGCCAAAGAACTGCCCAGAGAATACACTAACACTTGAGAAATAATGAATTACTCTTGTTTGAAGCCATCAAGGTTCAGTGTAGCTTGTCCTCTACCAATAGTTACCTGATACAGCCCCCTAGTGATTAGTCTCAATTCCCAGTCAGGGGAGACCAGATAATTTCAGTCATACATCTCAGAAGAATCGGTCTTCTGCTCTTCTAATGACAAATAACAAGTGCTTTGCTCTTCTCAGTGTACCAGATCTCAAGTCTTCCAAATCTCTCCCTCACTCTTTCCTTTTGAGCAGCACAAACCTCTGCCTAGAATGTACTTCCTTGTGAACATGTGTTATTCTCATGCCCTGTTTGAATGCTTCCTCCAGCATCCTTTGTTACACTGATATCACAACCACCATCCTCTTACCCCAAATTTCACATCCCATCATTCCATTCTTTCTCCTAAGCACTTAGCACTTCCAAAAAACTATGCAATTGACTTATTTTGGTGCTTGTATAACTTATTATCACGAGTTAACTCCAAGAGGGCAAGGTTCACTGTTGGATGCCACACTTGGAATCATGGCTGGTACACAGCGTAGACCTAGAGCTGTTGGCTGTATGACAAAATGAAGCCTTGCAGGTTAAGGTGAAGACCAGGTTCTTCACTGAAAGAGAACACTGTGTGAGAGCAGAGTCTGGAAGGTACCTAGTTGGCGCTGCTCACATAGAGGTCTGAGAGATCAGTTGATGGAAAACGGAAGGAGCCTGGTGGGCAAGGACAAGAGAAGGTCAAGAAATACTTTATCAAGGGGTCTTTGGAGCGGGTGGTGAGAACTGCCAACAAAAGCAAAACAACTAGAAGAGCCACCTTGGCGAGGCTGAGGAGGGATCCAAGGCAACAGGGAAGCCAGCTAAGCCTTCTTGAATCTAAAAAGCAAGTGGTAGAAGGAGAAATGTGACAATATTTACTGAAGGGTAAATCTGATTTTGGGGGGCTGAAAACACAGTTTATACATGTTCTGTATGTTTTTCAGGAGAAGCCTAAAAGGAAAAAAAAAAAGTAGCTGAAGCTTTGCCTTTTCATGCTGAAAATATCCTTAACAGTACATGTTAACCCAATATTTAAAAAAAATTATTTATTATTATTATTGATTTTTTTTAATGTATGTGGTGGTGGGGGTCAAGCTCAGAGCCTTGTGCATGCCAGACAAGAGCACTACCAGTGAGCCACATCCCCAGCCCCCATATTAACCCAACATTACTGGAGTCCCTAGACACATGCCTAAAGGCACTGTTCACTGGCATTTATACTTCACAAGCATGTATACTATAGGGCCCACTACCATTTTCTTAAAAAGCAGGCTCTTGATTTAGCTGATCGCAAAATTGGCAGAGCACCAGACCTAGGCTTCTATTTGAATACTTCAAACAGAAGCTCTTCACAGCAGAAAAAGTCCATCTTCCAAAGACACAGCCACGGCTGGCAGTGTGGCCTCCAGCTTGCTGCACAGGTGTGCGGCCAATAATTTACCTTAGTTAGTGCAGAACAGACGTGACCCAGGATGACTTCATTTCACCTTACCAACTCAGTCTTTGTGCAAATCTCTTCTGAAACCATCCATTTTTTTTCTCCCGGTCCACACCTCATTTTCCCTGTTGCTTTGTAATTATTTATTACCTGGGACTGTAACTGTATTGTTTATAGCAGCCATGCAAACTCTATTGTTAGGAGGGATAAAAAAAATGCCTCTTGGCCCAACTAGATGCTTGTATGTGGGGAATAAAGGATGTTGGTCTCTTAGAGCTCCTAATGTACAGCTCTCCGTGTTCAGTTTTCCTAAAAATGAAAATTGCCAAGAAGCAAAGTATGCAGGAGATGTACAGTTGGCTGCTGTTGCTGCTCTACATTCCTGATGACGGATGGTGACCCCGGAGTGATGGGGAGCCCTTGCTAACTCACTACCATGGCTTCTGCATTCAGAGCTGGCAACAGTCAGCCTTCCCCATGGCAAATCCCCCCCTCAGCATCTCTTCAACTGCTTCACTTAGTAATTCATGGCCTTTTTCAAACCATGACACCACCAGGCATGGCCAGACTCCAGTCCAGCAGAGAAAGAGACTGAAAGGAGGGCCTCAGAATTAGGCTCATTTTCTCTGTCATTCTGATGTACACATTCAGTGTCTGATCCCACTTACCATAAAATATTTACTTCATCCCCCGTGGTGGGGGAAAATGTTATCGTTCTTTCTTTCTTTCTTTCTTTTTAAAAAAAATTCCCTTAGTTTAATTACAAAAGATGTAAATGTGATCTCACTTGTGGGGAAAAAAAAGTTACTCTTAACAATGAGGTGTAAATTGGTGTCTGCTTAATCTGTTCACAGTAGGAATAAAGTCCAACGCTCGCCTCCTCGCCCTTATTTTTGCAATAGTACCTGGAAATTAATACATCCTTGGGAGTTCTTGGAGCGTTTCTGATTCTTAAGGAGAAAAGAGAGAGAGAAAGGGGTGTGTCATGCTTGATCCTTGCACCAGCAGTAGGGACGCTTAGTTTGCTCTATATTCCACATTTGTGTTGAGCGGTAGACTGAGGTTACATTGTCTGACTTTAGTCATGGGCAGCAAAAGTTCATCTTTCTCTGGACTCCTCTCTCCCCACCATTTGTGCCCTGCCGCATATTCCAAAATGGAATGTAATTATTAGGGGAACCAGCACGTTATTTATACAGTGACCTTGGACTCCTGGGGGAATTGAAGGCCCTATTCTTTCATTTATGATGTTTTACATTTCAAAGAGCTTTGCTCTCTTTGCTATTAAAGAATGAAATGTGCAGTGTAATTGTTATTGTTTTATGACCTTTAATAGGTTAATCAGGCTGCATCAGGTTTTCCACTGTATGATTCTGTTCCAAAAGAAATGATCTGCCTCCTAAGAGATGAATTCTGACAAAAGGGCTCAGCATTAATATTTGAGAGAATGAATATATGAGATACTTAAATCCTCAAAAAAATACGGTCACTTTGTTAACCTCAGTCTCTCTGTAAGTAATAAAGTGTCTGCCAGGTTTGATGCCATTGGTGTTTTGGTCCAGATCATATGTTGTTGTGTGTGTGTGTGGGGGGGGAATGATGTGCTATGCATTCTGGGTCATTTAGCAGTGTCCCTGGTCTTTACTATTTTTAACCCTCCCCTCTTCATGACTATACAGTGTTTCCAGACAGTGACAGATGTCCCCTGGGAAGTAAAATTTGCCCCAACTAGGAACCACAAAGTTAATAAGAAGCATTGACCAGGATGATGGGGAGGGGCTCTTTTTTATGATCACAGCATGCATAGGACCTTCATGATAATACAGTGGCAACTAACATGTATTCAGAACTCACTCTGTACCAATTAGCACCGTGCTAACTGCTTTACATATTGGATTTAATTTGAGCTGTGTAACAAACCTGCAGGATAGTAATTGTGATTTGTGATTTGTAAGTGAGGAAACTGAGGCTTAGGGGAGGTAGGTGATTTGCTCAAGACTACTCAGCTGGAACACAGAAGGTTACAAATCCCTCTTTTCCAGGACCTCCCTTTCTGATTTATCTACTCCCCCTGCGGTTATAATGTAAGGATCTAAATAAAATGTGGGAGTTGATCAAGCATTACTGTTCAGTAAATGCACCTACAGACTAAATAGGTCTAAAAAGAAAGATAATTTTTGCCCTCAAGTCACATATGTGAAGTAGAAGGTATAATACGGAAATAAATAGCATAAGGAAAACTTGAAAGGCCGCTATAGAGGTCAGATCCTGAATGTTTTGGATCATCACTCCTCAGACTCTAAGGTGGATAGGAATCCTTTGGGTTTTACTAGAATGCACATTCTCACTCTGAAGGGGTGGACTGTGGCCTGGGATTCTGTCTTTCTAAGCAGCTCCGGGGTGATGCTGCTGCTGGTCTGAGAACTTCACTCTGATCAGGTAAGCTTTAATGTTCTGGGAGATGTGTCTTGAGAAGTGGGACTAAGCAGTGTATATTTACAGTGCCAAGAAAGCATCGATATAGAGTGGGAGGGGTGGGAGGAAGGGGTGGGATCGCCTTGGCACCAGGAGACACCTTTGTCTCTCAGCTATTCCCTCGGAGCATGCATGGTGCGCCCACTCCTGTTCACTGCCCACATATACAGCTAAACATCTGCTATTTTAAAGGACAAATATTAATTTGAAGCACAAAAACACCTACCCACCAAACATAACTTGTTTCTACAAACACATTTCCATGACCAATTTTGCACTTTGGGAAGAGAATATTTCTCTCTCTTCAACATACTAGGCTATGGGCTACATAAAAAAAAAGAAAGAAATACATTCCTCCTCACTCCCACCCCCTAGAGATACTGTGTCGAATGACGACTGAGCTGCAACTGGCCAAGAATCTGCAAAACAAGGAAAAAATACATGTGGGAGGCTAAAAAAGCAAAAAAGTTTTTAATCCAGTGAAAGTCAATTAAAATGACGATTATGAAGATTGTGGACTGCATGCCATTAATTTAGCTGTGCTCAGAAAGACAGAAATCGAGTCCTGTAATAAACATTCATGAAGAAATGGTTTGGGAACTGATTTCCACTAATGGTTGTGGCCTTCTCACCCAGACCACGGTGACCGTTGCAAATCACAAATTGTTTTGTGACATCTGGGTTTCACTGTAGGTCAGAATGAAGGGGATGCGTTTTCAGTCACTAGGCTCTAAACACATTCAGCTAGCTCTCCGTCCGATTGCAGGGGGATACAATGGAGAGGTGATTTGCTGGGATGAAGAGATGGGCCATAGTTAATGAAGAGGCTGAGAGGCTGAGAAGTGGAACCAAACAATTACAGTTAATATTTTCTACTCAGATATAAAGTGGCAGATCTAACATGGGAAGAGACTATAGATCTCAGGTTACTGGTATCTCTGCCCTTCAAACCACATTGTGTTGATGGGGTGTGAGTGTTGATCATAGATAGCTTTATTCACTTAATACCCGCTCTGTGCCAGGCCCTGGGACACACACACAGTGAACACGCCGTGACCCTTGTCCTTGAGGTTATGTGGGAAGAAGTGTTTCCCATTCATGAGCAAGTGGTGTTTTATACCTTTATGACTTTTATTTTATGCACTACTCACAGTACTCAGTACTTTTTAAAAGATAATCTTGATTTTCACACATTTAACCTGAGCCATTCTAAGCAACAATAGCTGTGAAATTAATGTGTATAAAGTTCTTCTCAGGGCTGAAGAAACCAACTGTTAAATACTTACATGTACTTCCATGACTGCTGGAAGACAAAGCCTGTCCTGGTGCTGAGAGCGTCCCTTGCCACCCCAGCTACTCTGGCCGAGGCCCCCAGAGTTTCCCATGACCTAGCAAAAACAAAGGGTCAGGCCTGGCAGAGAAGAGATCTTTTGGAACCCTGGTGCTGTACTGGATAGGGTGTGTTTTGACTTGCCTGAGGCAACCCTTAACCGTCCTGCCGTCACAAATCACTCAAATTTTCCATTTTGGGTTTTTAAAGGAAGGGTTTGCAGGCAGTTATCCTAAAAACAAAGCTCATCCTTCTGCTCCAAAAGCTTGGTGTAGAGCAGTTCCAAGCACTGGATCTATAGGATAAGAAGTTACACTTTGTCCTTGCTTTAGATTCTCTCCTCTGTAAAATGAAGATGATGTAAATAATTCCCACTGTGCAGATCAAATCAGGGCTTTTCAGTGTCATTACTACTGACATCTTGTGGGTGGCTGTCCTGTGTATTTTATGGTGTTGTGCAGAATACTCACCATCTATCCACTAGATGCCACTAGCACTCCCAAGTCATGACAACCTAAAAGTGTCTGTAGACATTGCTTAATGTCCTGTAGTGGGTAGGACCACCCCCTGTTGAGGATAACTGGACCAAATGAAAGTGCTCAGCTTGGCATCTGGCACCAGTCATAAACACAGTAATATTCATCACACTCTTTAAGTATGCTTCACGTCTGTCTTTCTCTTTAAGCCAGCCTATTGCCTCTTTGAACACTCACATGGCCTGGTCAGTTAGGCCTGACTACTACTCCCATTTTACAGATCAGGAAACCAGGTACCAGAGAGGAAAAGTAACTTTTCTGAAGATGCACATGTAGCCACTGCTACCAGGCTTCTAACCCAGGTGAGGTAACTCGAGCCCATGCTGTTAGACTTTCTGGTTTCTATCTTTCCCACAGAGGACCTCTGCATGAAAATAAGCACCATCATGGCAGCTGTGATGAAGAGAATGAGGATGAAAAATTGTTCAGTGCACAGTA
The DNA here is from genome assembly GCA_004027595.1 of Dinomys branickii. NCBI lineage: Eukaryota > Metazoa > Chordata > Mammalia > Rodentia > Dinomyidae > Dinomys > Dinomys branickii. Next base: position 156,506 of record PVLD010002801.1, read on the forward strand.
GGCTATAATTTTCAGTTTAAAAATTGTATTATAGATTAAAGAAATGCCAAAGAACTATGTAACACACCAGAGTGGAGATTTAAGTGTGGATTGTTCATAAGTAGATTTTCATATCCCAGCAGTTCGCATGCACACGTGCACCTTTCTCAAAAGGGTTAGAACAGCTGTAACTTTTGCAAAGGTGTTGCAGATTAAAGACCACAGTGGAAACGAAAATGGGCCCAATAAATGTGAAACTAAGCACAGGGGTGAGTTTCAGGTACTCAGGTAGTTGAGGAAGGTGGATT